>KI915044.1:1905818-1922419 GCA_000473445.2 Anopheles farauti
GGACGTAAGATCGAAGAAGTTCAAATAGTAACTGTTCAAGAGGACGATCAGGTACCAGAAACTACTGTCACTATGACCGAGGAGGAGCCTGTTCCTGAGGTTGCGTCTTCTGAAGATACTCCTACGGTTGAGCTTGCCAAACCGAAGAAGAAGAAGGTCAAGACTATCAAAAAGAAAGGAGATGATACTGATGACATCATACAGAAGCTTCTCAATTTGGAAGTTAAGAAAACTGAGTTAGAAAAGTATGAAAAAATTGATGTTGAATTTAAGAGCAAAATGAAACAAACTGAATCATTCGAAGTGGATGATCGTCCTGACGTTGCACAGCTTTCCGAAGTTCCTGTAGCAACGAAAAAGAAGGTCATTAAAACGAAAACCTCTAAAGACAAACAAGTGCCTGAAACTGTAGAAGAACTTATCAAGAAACCAGTGGCTGATCAACCTTCTGTTGTTGACGATTCCGAGCTACCCGTAACTATAACCGATGACGTACAAATATTTGAACAAGCCGAAGAATATGCGTACCAGATGCCAGAGGAACAAATGCCTGTCGTGGAAGAGCTACCAGAAGAAATAACGGTGAACGAAGTAGTTACTCTGACCGGAAAAGTGAAAAAGCAAATAACGAAGAAACGTGCTGTGAAAAAAACTATTGGCGATAAAGAAGAGCTTGTCGAAGTAGTTACAATCGAAGAGGAAGGTAAACAGCCAGAAACAACCATTACTATTACGGAGTCTGAAGATCAACCTGATCTGCCAATGGTGGTCGACCAATTTGTAACTGAGCCGTCCGTTAAGCCGAAGGAATCTAGAAAGCTGAAAAAGAAGAAGGTTAAAACTATAAAAACAACGGATGAAGTAGATGACATTATTGAAAGATTACTCAATTTAGAAGTGAAGAAGACCGAACTAGAACGTTATGAAAGAGTAGAAGTGGAACTCAAAAAACGTCACAAATCATTGGTCGAAGAAACATTACAAAGACCTGAAGCAGAAATGGCTATCTTAGAAATGATTGAAATGCCACAGCCAGAAACCACTCGCAAAACGTCTATAGTGCAGCCACAGGCAACGGAAGAGCCTAAGAAAATAGTGAAGAAAAAGAAATCAACACCTGCTCCAGTAGCTCAGTCAACAGACGTAGAGCATACCGTAACCTCCCTTGTGCCATCAGAGGAAGTTGTTGTGACGGAAGAAGCTCCAGCATTGGAAGATAGTTTGGTACCGGACGTTGTAACAACTGACAAAATAACTAAAAAGAAAGTTATCAAAAAGTCCATACCCAAAGAACAACCAGCAGCAGAAGTGGTGCCAACACAGGAACCAACTGTGGATAGTTCTGTCCCAGAAACGGTGGAAACGTTTGGCGAAGAGTTATCCGACGCTGATGTAGTTCGTGAGTTAGCTGTTTTCGAGCCACAACCGCAAGAAGCCTACGTTGAGGAGTACGAAAAACCATTACTAACGTATGAGGAAAAGTCGCTTAAGCAGTTGCAAGATCTGCAAATCAAACCTACTCCTGAAGCGCAAGCGGAACCTAAAAAGCCCGAAAAGAAGTTGAAGAAGAAGCCAAAGAAAGAACAACGTCCAGAGGAAGAAGAGCTGCTGGAACGCTTGTTGAATCTGGAAGTGGAGAAAACGCAACTCGAACAATACGAAAAGATTGATCTGGAAAGTAAACCCAAACCAGAAAAACCGAAACTGAAGTTGGAACCACAAAAAATTGAACGAAAAGAGCATAAGCCTCAAAAGGTACAAATCTCGGAACCAGAAGATCAGCCGCAGATGGTGCGTCTCCGAAAAGTCAAAGTACCGGAGCGGAAGGAAATCGAGGAAGTGGTTGTTCCAAAGGTACTGCTGAAAAGTCGCATAGTTGCGGTGGAGTATCCTCCGACAGCCCTTCAACCTGTCCTAACTAATTTGTCGGCTAAAATGGCGATTGGTGAAATGTCCAGAGTTGAAGAAGAGGAATCCTCGCAAAAGCTGAAGAAACTGAAGAAAATCAAAACTACCAAAGGTAAGAAGGTTGAACTGGAAACACCCGAGAATATGGACTATGAAGATGAAAAACCAGAAAAAGAAGAGTTCGATCAGGAAGCACACAAATATCAGCGAAAACCGAAGGAAACCACGGAAGACAAACCAGAAGAGAAAACACTGAAACTCGGAAAGGGTAAACTGAAGAAGGAAGACGAAGAGGACGAACACGTTAAGTTAAAGAAAACGCCTAAAAAACCGAAAGAAGAAGAACAAGAAGAGCAGAAGAAGAGCGCTAAACCAAAGCAAAAGCCAACAGAGCTTGAAACGGATGACAAGCAGCGTCACGTTGAAAAACCCGTGTATAAACCAACTGATATTCCAGATTACACCGTTGAAACAGAAGATTACGTGGCACCGAAACCAACGCCGGACGAACCGGAAGAAGAAACAAAGAAAAAGTCTAAACCAAGTAAAAAACCGAAAACTCCCGAAGATAAAGAAGATCAACCGAAGCCGTTGGTGTTGGGTAAAGGTAAGCCTAAGCCAGAATCTCCTGAACCAGATGTCAAGTTCAAAATACCGTCCAGCATAAAGCCTGAAGAAGAACCTACAGAGATCAAGCTGAAACCATTTAAAAAGACTTCTTCCAAGGATGATGTACCTAGTGTAGAGGCTGACAGAGAAATGGCATTACCGGATAGTGTTGTTAAGCCAGATGAGCCCGAAGTCGAAACTACTTCGCCGTTGAAAACAAGGAAAGTCGTAAAGAAATCTAAAGCAAAACAAAAACCAGACGAGCAGGATGCTCCGGAAGAGATTTCACAAGAGGAACTTTCGAAATCCGTCCCCGATGTAGTGGATAGCGTTCCGGAAGTTGTTCATGCCGTCGTCCCTAAAACGTTGATTGGAGACGAATACCAGAAAGCTGAAGAACTGGACCTCACTCCTCAACCGCAGCACGACTTTGTAATAGAACAGCTCCCGGAGGAAGTAAAGGTCACACAAGTGCGTACCGAAACCGGAGCCATCGAACAGCAGACGATCAAAAAACGCGTAATCAAGAAGAAAAAGGATGACAAGGAGGAACTCATCGAGATAGTTACCGTGCAGAAAGGTGATGAAGAGCCCGAGGCAACAGTGACAGTTACTCAAGTGACCCCCGAAGACAGTACTACCGCGCAGCCAGAAAGCGCGAAGCGTAAAGTCCGCGTCAAGAAGACCGTTAAACCGGACACACTGGACGCCGACATCGAACGGTTGCTCAATCAAGAGATTTCCAAAACGGAACTCGAGGTCTACGAAAAGACAGACTTCGAGCCATCGAAGCGCGTCAAACCGGAACAGGAGCTTGTCGAAGCGAAACCACTGACGGCTGAAGTGGAAACGTCAGAGCCGTCCGCACCTGCAAAGAAGATTAAGACCAAAGCCAAAAAACAACACCAAGTCACCCCATTACAAGAAATACCTACAGAATCACTAGCTCCACTCGAACCAGCTATCGGACACGAAGATATTCTACAGACACTCGATACCACACACACTGAAAACAGGCTGCCAATCAGTAAGTATCCGAGTGCTGGTCAGGGCTGCACCGCAAGCAGCTCGTAAGAATCTAACGTGGGAAACAGTGTTTGGAAAAAAGAATGCTTATTTTAGAGTTATAATTATTACTAACATTTTACTATTCTATTATTGCCATGGAGAACCGAAAATATGATAGACACAATGCGTTTTCTTTGGATCCTGGCATTATTAAGGTTGCATTATTTTCGCTTCCGTTTCGAAGTAGAACCCCTTGCACTAGAAGAAGCTAACCTATGTTCCTCTCTCATGACACCGTAGGTGCGGAAACGGTTGACTTGCAGGAGGATACGTTCGTAACGAAAGAGTTTGTCGAAACTGGGCCGCTGGAAGATGTGGTGCAACCGGTTGAGGTACCGGAAGCAGCCGTCGAGAAACCAGAGGTTACTCTCAAGCCTCAAGTCGCGGCCGCCCCGATCGAGCAGGTGTTGGACGAAACGCTGGAGCAGACGGACGTGGTAGCTGCCAAACTTCCGCAGGAAGAACAAGCCGCTACATCGGAAATCGCGTCCGACATAACCGAAACACCAATCGTGAGTAAGCCTATTCTTGAAGCAGCTCCCATAGAATCCGTGTTTGAGCAGCAAGTCGAAGAAACTGGTGCGGCGGATGTGCTTCTGCTAGAGGAGCAGAAGGTAGCGGCCGTCGACGTGCCGGATGATGCCACGGAAAAGCCAACTGTTCAGGGTAAACCGCTACTGGAAGCGGCACCCGTGGAAGAATTGCTTGACCAGGATGTGGAGGAAACGGATAAGGTGCCATCATTGGCCCTCGATACGGTTCAAGTGGCACCGATTGACGTATCCGAGCAGGCGACCGAGAAACCAACTGTCCAAGGAAAGCCATTGCTTGAAGCAGCCCCTGTCGATGATCAATTCGATGTATCCATCGAGGAGGCTGATACGGTTGCCTCGTTGACTTTGAACGAGGAACATTTGACACCGATTGACGTAACCCTGGGAGCGACGGAAGTTTCCGCCGTACAGGGTAAACCAACTGTAGCAGCCGCGCCAGCCGAAACACTGCTGGAACAGCCCGTGGAAGAGACCTCCGCCGTGGAGGTGCCGCAGTTGGCAACGGAGCAGCTTGAACCGATCGAGGAGCAGCGCGCCGAACCAACGGAGGAAGCACTGCTGCAGCCAGCGGCCACGGTGGAAACGGCTCCTGCCGAAGCCCCGAAGAAGGTCGTCAAGAAGGTAACGAAGGTGACGAAGAAAACCAAGAAGTCTATCGACGACGATGAGGAGCTGCAGCGGCTGCTGAATCTGGAGATTGAGAAAACGCAGCTGGAGCAGTACGAGAAGGTGGACCTGGACGAGAAGGCGAAGGTTAAGCCGGAGAAGGGTGAGATTGTTAAGCTAGAGCCTATTAGAATCGAACGTAAGGAACAGAAACCTATTAAACCAGAAATCACTGACACACAAGAACCACAAACAGTAAAACTGCGCAAAACCGTCATACCAGAGAAGCGGGAGGTGGAGGAAGTGGCCGTGCCGAAGGTGCTGCTGAAGAGCCGCATCGAGCACGTGCAGTTCTCGCCCGAGGGGCAGCAGCCACAGATGGTGGAGCTGGACACCCGACCGGGCGTGGGTACGCTGTCTCGCGTGGAGGAAGACGAGGTGGAACGTACGAAGAAGGTCATCAAGAAGGTGAAGGTGATCAAGAAAGAAAAGCCGGAACTGGAAACGCTCGACATCGAAAAGTACGAAAAAGAACCGAAAGAGGAAGAGAAGAAGGAGGAAGAAAAGACGCAATACCAGCGGCAACCGAAGGAAGCGCCCAAGGACGAACCGGAAGAGCGAACGCTGCAGATGGGTAAGGGTAAGTTGAAGGAGGACGAGGAGCACCATGAAGACGTTAAGCTGAAGAAAACACCAACCAAGCCGAAGGAAGAAACGGTGGAAGAGGTTAAGCCGAAGAAGAAGGTTGAAGAAAAACCAAAGGAGGAAGATCTGGACAAGAAGAAGCGAACTGTCGAAAAGCCGAAGTTCACGCCGACCGATATTCCGGACTACGAAACGCCACTCGAGCCGTACGTGAAACCTGAACCGGAACCGGTTGAGAAGCCGGTGGAGGAGCCAGAGAAGCCTAAAGTTCCCAAGGAACCAAAGGTGCCTGAAACTCCGGAAGAACCCGAGCACAAGATCGTGCTGGGCAAGGGCAAGAAACCGGAACCGGAGCCGGAAGATGAGTTCAAGTTCCGCAAACCGGTGCCAACGAAACCGGAGGAAGAGAAGGAAGAGATCAAGCTGAAACCCTTCACGAAACCGGTTCCGGAAACAGAGCCCAAAGAACGCGACGCTGACCGGGACATGGCACTACCAGTTCCGAAGGATGTACCGGATGATGCCGATACGGAAGCAGCCAAGAAGAAGGTTGTTAAGAAGGTAATTAAAAAACCAAAGGCTCCGGTTGAGGAGGAGCCGAAACCGGAGGAGCCGGCGCAGGAACCAATCGTTCCTGCACCGGTTGAGGTACCTGCTCCAATCGCTCCGGAAGTTATCGCGGAACCTGTGAAGGAAGTCGAAGCACCGAAAGTGGTGCAGATTGAGCAACCTAAGGAATTGGTTACCCCGCAACCCGCAGAAGAACAGACGGAAGCTCTGTCCGTTCCACAGGTACCGCAGGAAAAACCAATTGAAACCGTACAGGAGACTGTGCCGGAGGTAGCGAAACAAGAAGCACCAGTAGAAGTGCAGGAGCCAAAGGAGAAGGTAGTTAAGAAAAAGATTATCAAGAAACCGAAGCAGAAACCGGAGCAGGATGCCGAGCTGGAGCGATTGTTGAATTTGGAAATCGAAAAGACGGAACTGGAGACCTACGAAAAGATTGATCTGGAACCCAAGCAGAAAGAAGCGCCGAAGCCAGTTGAAGTGCCGGCAAAGGTAGACAAACCAGCGGTGGTTGAAGAACCCGTAGCCGTTGTTGAGCCCGTCGTGTCAAAGGCACAAATCGTCGAAGAAGTACTTGTACCGGAAGAGGCAAGCACAATTGCTCCCGCTGATGTACCGAAGCCATCTGAACCGGTTCAAACGCCGGTACCGGTGGAAGTCGTTACCGCAGTCGAGGCAGCACCGGTCATCGTTGAAAAGGATGAACCGAAACCAGTTCCGGTGGAGGAAAAGGTGGAACAGCCGGTGGAGCCCGAAAAGCCGGTTGAAGATAAGAAACCGGTGGTCAAGAAGAAGGTTGTGAAGAAACCCAAGAAGGCCTCCATCGACGATGATGAGCAGTTGCAGCGTCTACTGAACCTGGAAATCGAAAAGACTGAGCTAGAAAAGTACGAAAAAGTTGACGTGGACATTAAGAAGCCAGAGAAAACGGTTGAAACGGTTGAGGTGCCGCGCGTAGCGCAGGTGGCGGAGGTTGAGGAACCGGAACCGGTCGAAGTGACACTGAAACCGAAGAAAAAGGTCCAAAAGCCGGCTGAACCGGAACCGGTTGAGGCTGAGTTCCAAATTCCGAAAAAACCACGGCTACCGGAAGCTCCGCAAGAAGTGGAGGAACTGATTACGCTAAAACCGACACCCCAGAAGACGGAGGAAACGGTCAGTGTCGAGCGGATCATCAAGATTGAGGTTGAACAGCCGGAACCGGTGGAGCAACCTATCATCGAAGAAGTCGAAGCCGATGAACCGCAACCGGTGGAAGATTTCGAAACGGTTGAGCCCGTGGTTGAGGAACCAGCGGAGACGGTGATTTCGGAGGAAGAAATTGTACCGATTCAGCCGTTGGTTGAGGAAGTGCACGATGTGCAGCCGGTCATAGAAGATGCCGTCATTGAGGCACCATCGGAGGAAGCTCCGACGGTGGTTGAATCCGTGCCGATCCAACCAATCGTGGAGGAATCGGTACCGTTCGTTCCACTCAGGAAAGTATCGCTCAAACCTGTCGAACCGCAGCCAGAAGCGCCGGAGAAGAAGCCGACCGAAAAGCCAAAGAAGAAGGTAGTGGTCGTGAAGAAGAAGAAGGCCAGCATCGACGATGATGCCGAGTTGCAGCGGTTGTTGAATTTGGAAATCGAGAAAACCGAGCTGGAACAGTACGAGCGGGTCGATGTTGATCTGCGCAAGCGTGAGAAGGTTCAGATCGAGCAGCAACCGCAACCGCAACAGGCGGTAGAGTCGACGATTGAGCCCGAGGACAGTGCGCAGGTGAAACTGCCACGTAAGAAGAGCAAACCGAAGGTGGAAACGATCGAGGAAACGGAGGTGGAGTTTAAGATCAAGCCCAAGAAACAACCAGCGGCGGAAGAAACGGTGCAGGAAGCAACCGTGTCCCTCAAGAAACCCAGGAAGCCATCGATCGTGGAGGAAACGGCTACCGAAGAAGTGGTGCTGCTGAAACCCGTCGCTCCAACACCGGAAGCGGTGGAGGATGTGGAGGAGTCGATTAAGGTGAAGGCAAAACCAGCACCATACACGACGGATGAAGCGGAAGCTTCGCTTAAAATCGTGCGCGAAGCCGAACAACCCGAACCGGCACAGCCGGAACCGGTGCCCGTGGAGCAGAAGAAACCGGAAAAACCGAAGAAGAAGGTTGTACCGAAGAAAAAGAAGGATGACGATATCGATGAGATCACGAAGAAGCTGCTCGAGATGGAAGTTCCCAAGACGGAGCTGGAGAAATACGAAAAGGTTGATCTGGACGTTGTGAAACCACCGAAGGAAATTGTGGACGAAGTAACGATGGTCAAGCGTAAGCCGAAAGCGAAACCTTCGGTTGAGGAGGAGGAAGAGGTCGAGACGAAACTGTCGTTGCCGCGCAAGAAACCTTCGATTGCCGAGCCGGAAGAAGCGGAAGCCACGTTCAAGGTGGCTCGGAAACCCTCCGTACCACAGCCGGCTGAGGACGTGGAAGCATCGATTACGATCACCAAGGAGCGGGAGGTGCCGGCGGAGGAAGATATTACCGAGCACGTGGTGGTGCGTAAGCAACGTCCTCGCCCGAAGCCAGCCTTCCGGCGCGAGGTGCTGGACGAGGAGGAGGTACGCATCAAGAAGATTAAAAAGGTGCGTCAACCACGCCCGGTCTTCAAAGACATCGAGCCCGAAAACGTCACGTTCCAGCCGAAGCGCACCAAGCACATCGAGGATATCGAGCAGGAGTTCAAGATACAGCTCGACTCGTACGCACGCGAAGAGATCTCCATGTCCGGTCGGGTGAAGCTGCCGGCACCGTACAGCTACGGCGAGGAGACGGGCGAGGCGCACATCACCATTATCAAGCAGGTGGACGAGGACGATGAGGTTGTGTACGAGGTGATTTACGATGACAGTGAGCAGGACGTGGAGGAGGAAGATCGCTACGACGATGAAGACACTGAGAACGTAGTGATCGAGCTGCGCCGGCGGCGCGAAAAGCTCGAGAATCTCATCGTACACCACGAGGAGGAGATCTCGCTCGATCTGACGCAACGCAACCGATCACAATTCACCACAACCACACACGAAGAAGAATCATTCACACTGAAACAGCCCAAGAAAGTCCTACCAACATATTCTGAAGGTTTTTATCAATTCCTATTACCTCATTATGTTTGATATTCTATATATCTCTCTCTCTCTTTCTTGCTCTATCTTTCTCTACATTTCTACTTTATTCACTTACGTGATTTCTTGCAATTTACACTGTTTCTGCCTGCCTGGCGAATGGTTTTTCAAGCGAAATTATGTTCTTCACTATCGCAATTACTCTTCTTCCGGTTTTCAAGCTTACCTTATGCTTACGTCCTGTCAGAAAACAAATCTTTCCATCTTGTTAACATATGGTTTGACAGATGTCAAACCACTGCTGATCTAGTACTGCTCCAAAGTTTACTAGATATTAGAAAGAAAACATATTAGATCAGCACAGGTTAAGATTTACCAAAAAGGTGTAAATTTGTGTCCAAAATCTTTCCACATCTAAAGCGGCAGGGAACCAGCACCTTGCTAAACACTACTTCTACTATTTGCAGCTTGCACTACATGCGCACACACACCGATCCAGTTCCAGTTTGTAAAAAGAACACTGAAACACTTGCAAGTCAACACCTAGCATCAGCATTAATACTACCTACAAGCGTATGCGTATTACACATTACTGGAACTACTGTAAAATATACTCGTACTATCTACTACCATTGCTATTCCGCTGCCCCGCATCTCTACTCTCTTTCCCTCTATCCTGTATGTCTATTTTTTCCACTCTCTTTCTCTATCTCTCGCTCTATCTCTCTATATATCCTTCCGGAGTGAATCCTATCGTGTGGCGGTTTGGTTTGGTTTAATTTATTCTCCCAGCGTTCCTGGTAGACTAGAAACGACTGCAACGGTTTTTTTTTATTCTCACCATCACATCACTACCTCTACTTCTACCATCTCCACCTCACTCACTTGTACACTAAAACCAAGTTTTTCTTGCAATGATACTGACAATTTTACTTCTCTGATAAACTTTTCCACGTTTTAGACGTGTTTCTTTTAATATTTGGCGGAAGCTAATGCATTTTTTTTTATTTTCCTGCCCACCTGCATCATGATTCGGTGTTAATGTTCCCGTTGAAATAGAAACAGCCTCGCTGAAGATTGTGCGAGAAGGTGAGTTTTTTTTTCGAATCAAAATGTCATACAGAGCAAGCTGACAGGTTCGTTTTCTTTCTCTCTGTCTCTCGCAGAAGATGCAAATGATATGTACTGCATTCAGGCGGTGGAAGCTGAAAATGAAGAAGCACTACACATCGTTGAAGGCGAAAAGGTCTATGTGATTGGTAGGTTAACGTTTATTTGCCAGACTTTATTTGTCGAACCATTTTTGGAGGCATTTTTCTAACCTACTATCTCTCTCCCGTGCACACAGAGCACAGCAACTCCGAGTGGTGGTACGTGAAACGCTCGTGGTGTGAGGAACGAGGCTTCGTTCGTCGTGAATATCTGATGGATGCCGTCACCTACCCGCAGTACGTGCAGAAGACGTTGAACGAAAAGATCGACAAGCTGCCGGTGTTCGAAAAACCCGGCCCGGGCGAGAAACCGCTCGCACCGAAGATCATCGAAAAGCTGCAACCGATCACGACCCAGGACGGCTATACGGTGCAGTTCGAGTGCAAGGTCGAAGGATTCCCGCGGCCCTCGATCACGTGGTTCCGGCAGACGGCTGTCATTAAGCCGTCGCAGGACTTCCAGATCTACTACGACGATGACAACGTGGCGACGCTGATCATCCGTGAGGTGTTCCCGGAGGATGCGGGCACGTTCACCTGTGTCGCGAAGAACATTGCCGGGTTTGCGTCCAGCGCGACCGAACTGGTGGTCGACTCGTACAGCTCGGATCACGGTTCGGACGTTGCAACACTGTCCCGCAAGAGTATGTCCCGCGAGTCGTCGCTTGCCGACATCTTGGAAGGCATTCCGCCAACGTTCTCGCGCAAGCCTAAAGCGCAGTACGTCGATGCTGGCACGGATGTGCTGCTCGAGTGCCGCCTGGTGGCTGTACCGGAACCGGACATCCTCTGGTACTACAATGGCGTCGAGATTGAGAGCAAGGACAACGTGCAGGTCGTGGTGGAGTCGGACATGCACATGTACTGTACGGTCGTGCACATCAAGGGCATCGACAAAGTGCAGGAAGGTTCTTACCAGGTGGTGGCCCGCAATCGCGAAGGTGAATCATCGCTCGACATCATGGTGAAGGTGAAGACGGGCGTTCAGGAGCCTCCGCAAATTCTGGAACCCCTCAAGAGCATGACGATCCGGCAAGGTGAAACCGTCATACTGTCGACGCAAATCGTCGGCAATCCCCCACCGGAGGTGCAGTGGTTCAAGAACGGTGTCGCGCTGGATGTGCCCACGCAAGCGGATCGTAACATGTACACCGTGACGCTGGTCGCACCAACGCACGACAACGCGGGCGAGTACACGGTGCGCGCCAAGAACGCGGCGGGAAGTGTCGAAACTAGTGCCTTCCTCACCGTGGACGAATCGAACGTCGGAAATCCGCAGGCACCACTGTTCCTGGAACGGTTCGAGGAGCAAAGCGTACCGCAGGGTGGTACGATCAAGCTGCCGGCAAAGGTAACGGGCAACCCCGTCCCGGAGATCCTCTGGTTGCGCAACAACAACACGCTGCTGCCATCGAAACGCGTCAAGCAGGCGTACGACGGCGAAAACATCGAGCTGCTGATCAACAACGCCGACTCGGAGCAGGACTCGGGTAACTACAAGTGCATCGCTTCCAACACGATCGGTAAGGCGTCGCATGGTGCGCGCGTTACGGTCGAGGTAGATAAGGTCACCTTCACGAAGAAGCTGAAGAAGACCATCACGGTGGAGGAAAGCAAGGCGGTCACGCTGGAGTGCGAAACATCGCACACCGTCTCCACCAAATGGTATCACAACGGGAAGGAGCTCAGCGGTATGGATCATCGCATGATCGTCCAGGAGGGTAAGGTGCACAAGCTGAACATCAAGAACCCGACGATCAACGATACGGGCGTGTACCGGTGCACGGTCAAGGATCAGCAGACCGAGTGCAGCCTGACCGTTATCGAGGCGAAGCCCGAGTTCCTGCGCAAGTTGGACGATGTCGAAACGAAGGAGAAGGAAAACGCCGTTCTCGAGGTGGAGATCACCTCCGAGACAGCGGACGTCACGTGGTACAAGGAGGGTCGCAAACTGGTCGAAACCACCGGCAAGTACGAGTTCAGCAAGAAGGGCAAGTCCCGCGTACTGTTCGTGCGCAACACGTCCGTCCACGACGAGGGCGAATATACCTGTGCGCTAGCGGATCAGGAATGTTCGGCGGAGGTGTCCGTCATTGAGCTGCCACCGGAGATAATCAGCGCACCGCGCGACGTCACCGTCGCCCGGGGTGAAGATGCGATCTTCGAGCTGGAGCTGACGAAGGGCGATGCGCTGGTGCGCTGGTACCGCAACGAGGAGGAGCTTTCGTTCAATGGACACGTTCAGCTCACGATCGATGGCAAGCGGCAAACGCTCAAGATAAACAAGACGGTCGATGCGGACGCGGGCGAGTACACGTGCGTGGTCGGCGAGCAGCGCGCCAAGGCACGGCTGACCGTGGAGAAACCGGTCGTCGATTTCGTGCGCCGCCTGCCTGAGGTGACACTTACCACGCGCGACAACGATGCCGTCTTCATGGTGGAGCTGTCCGAGGCTGCGGACGTTGTGTGGTACCGCAACAACAAGATCGTTACCGCCTCCAGCAAGTACGAGCTGGTCGTGGAGAAGACGGTCCACAAGCTGATCGTCAAGAATGCCACCGAAGACGACGAGGTCGAGTACACGTGCGCCGTCTCCAACGCAAAGACTTCATCGAAGCTGAAGGTCGAAATCATCAAGGTCGCTCCAACGATCTTCGAGGACGGACCGCGTGCGTTCACCATCCGCAAGGATGAGGACGTGACGTTTAGCGTGAAGTTTAACGCCACACCGAAACCGGAGGCGGAATGGCGCGTCAACAAGCGTGTCATCATCCCATCGGCGAAGTTCATCTCCACCGTGACGGAGGAAACGGCTAGTCTGACGATCAAGCGGGCGGCGGAAGTCGACGCGGGAGAGTTTACGCTCAAACTGACGAACGAGTGCGGCGATGCAAGCGCTTCCTTCACGCTTATTATCAAGAGTAAGTTCGACTGGTGTCGATTGTTTTGTGGTTTATTAATATGCGATGTTTGTACGATCAATTGCAGAACAACCGGGAGCTCCCGACACTCCTGAGGCAACGCTCATCACGGACGACTCCATCACACTGTTCTGGAAGGCTCCGAGCGATGATGGCAACAGCCCCATCACGGAGTACCTGCTGGAATATCAAGAAAAGAGCCAGAAGAAGTAAGTATTGAGCTGTTGGATGCACCATTTTTCCCAAAAGAAACTGGATTTCACATCCTCGATGCTCCTCCTGCAACAGATGGACCGAAATTACGAGCATCACGGAGACCACGACCACTGTCACGAAGCTGACGAAGAACTCCGAGTACACATTCCGTGCTACGGCGATCAACGAGGTAGGCAAGGGACCGGCATCACCGAACTCGCCCTACTACAAAATTGTGGCACCGATCCAGAAGGAGGCGCCGACTGTGAGCGAACACCTGAAGGATGTGCACGTCGGTCTCGGTCAGTCGGTTACGCTGAACTGTATCGTGACGGGTGTTCCAGTGCCGGACGTGGCCTGGTTCCGCAATGGCCAACCGCTCAAGCAGGATGTCGTGTCGTACGAAAACGGTTCCGCCAAGTACCAGATCAAGTCGACCACAGTGGACAGCGGTGCGAAGTACACGTGCCGCGCGACGAACGAAGTGGGCAGCGTCGAGAGCAGCTGTGTGGTTGTGATCGAAGAGAAACCGACCCTGGCGGTGGAGAAGAAGCAGATCGTGCAGAAGTTGCGCGTCGGCGACGAGTGGAAGGTTGTGGCCGAGTTCACGGGCTACCCGGCGCCGGTGCTTTCGTGGCACCGTGAGGAGGAGCAGCTAACTTCCACCGCCGAGCACACGATCGTCACCGTCGGTCAGTCGTCTACGATCGTGATCTCATCGCTCGATCGTCATCACACCGGCAAGTACACGGTGGAGGCACGCAACTCGGCCGGCACGGCAACGGTCGAGCTAACGCTCAAGGTGATTGACAAGCCGAGCAAACCGGAGGGCCCGATTGTGGTGCGCGAACTTAGCCCGGAAGCGGTCGTGATCGAGTGGAAGCCACCGTCCGACGATGGTGGGCTGGAAATTTCGCAGTTCACCATCGAGAAGTGCGACGACGCGAACAAGAACGCCTGGATCAAGGTGGCGGACGTGCAGCGTAACATCAAATCGTACTGCATCCAGAAGCTGCTCGACAGCACCCAGTACCACTTCCGCGTGATCGCCCAGAACCCGGTCGGCTGTTCGGAGCCGCTCGAGAGTGCGACGGTTAAGATTCAGCAGACGATCGAACCACCGTCGCCGCCCCGCGGACCGATCGAGACGTCGGGCATGACGAGCAGCTCGTTTACGCTCATGTGGCAACCGTCGGAGTCGAACGGTGGCACCAAGATCACGGAGTACGTCGTGGAGGTGAAGGAGGCGAAGAAGAAGGTCTGGAAGGTAGCGGGTACCACCGGCGCCTCCGAGACGTCGCTCCTGATCGAGAACCTCGCGATGAACAAGGCGTACGACTTTAGAATCACCGCCAAGAACAAGGTGGGCACGAGCGAACCGCTCCAGACGGTGGAATCTATTGTGGCAGGAAAAGAAATCAGTAAGTATTACTTTGCGCAACTCCGTGTGCAAGTGTGTGTGCGAACGCTTTTAAGCTTGACCCGTGCTGTCCTGTGTGCTGTGTCCTGTGATAAAACTTGGTCCTGAATCGGAGAATCATTCGATCGTTCGTTGACAATCGGTAACTCTAAGCAACATTGCAAAATACATCACAAATTACCCTGCACTAATACATCCTTTACGAAAATACCTTGTAACATACTCAAAAGAAAACTCACAGAACTGATCCAACGCAAACAAACGCAGCAACTAAAAGCAACTAAAACATAACTCAACTTACCCCTGATCAAGAGTGACACAGAATCAAATGTCTAACGATATTCTGAACACTATTCCATCACAAAACCGTGTCTGTCTGTGTCGTCCCATCCAATGTCCGTGTTTCAACATTACCACCACAACCACAACAACAGCACCACCATCAGCACCGCGGAATCTGCGTATCACGAACGTCACCAGCAAGAGCGTGAAGCTCGAGTGGCAGGCGCCGGAAACGAACGGCGGCTCGGACGTGACCGGATACATCATCGAGAAGCGGCTGACGACGGCACAGCAGTGGACCAAGATCAAGACGCTCGAGTCCAACTGCCTGTCGTACTGCGTGGACAACATGAAGGAGAAGAGCGAGCTGGTGTTTAGGATATTTGCCGAGAATGCGGTCGGCCTGAGCTCGCCAACGACGTCCGAGAGTGTCGTGTTGAAGTCACATGCCAGTAAGCTACCATCCCTCTCGCCTCTCTATGTTTCTCTCTATCTGTTCTCCTATATTCTACACACCTTCTCTTCGTTCTCTGTGCAATCTCTCTGTGTTTCCTTACTCTGTTGATGTGCCCCATCTCGTGATATGATTTTAATTAACGCGCCCTCGTTTGCCACCGTCTCCCATCTAGCTGTTCCGTCTCCACCGACTGGCCCGCTGGAGGTGCGTTACCTCGGACCGAACATCAACATCGTCGAGTGGGGCATTCCAGAGTCGGACGGTGGCGCTCCGATCGAAGGCTATAACATTGCCATCCGTAACGCGAAGAAAACGATGTGGATGGAGGTTGGCCGGGTGGCGGCCGATTGCCAGTCGTTCAACATCAAGGACCTGCAGGAGAGCGAAGACTACCTCATCCGCATCATGGCGCGCAACGAGGTTGGCGTCAGTGACCCGCTCGAATCGGACGAACCGTACACGGTACAGCTTGGTGCTGGTAAGTACATCCCTTTTTGCGTGTGCGAGTTCCGTAGCGAGTTTTGTTTTACTATTGAACCATTTTGCTCCCCTTCCAGCTCCGGACGATGTGCACGACGAGACGACGAGAGACTTCTCCGAACCAACCGGTACGAACACCTCGTCCTGGCTTCGGGAACACAACATGACGGCCGACATCAACAGCTACGCTCGCCATAAGTTGCTCCGGCGAAGCGAATACTTCTTCAAGCTTTGGGTCAACGCGAAGAATCTGTTCAAGTAAGGCGCTGGACGGCACCCTACCTGGACGAAGCTGGAGAAGTAGCGACAACCTTTATCTAGCAAAGATTCATTCAGTAATGAATACACGTTCCATGCTCCTTAAATCACACCTAGCGCAATCAGTTACTGGTGGGCTGTTCGAAGCAGTGACGCCTAGTATGTATGTAAATGTTGCTTGATACCGAAGATGTCTATATACGAACGCCCTAAACTCCCCCGAAAAAAAAAACCCGATAATCCCTACGTCCCAGAGACCCGGAACACGTGTGGGCGAACAAGTACGAATCTTCATGGAACTGTGATAAGCGAGCAAAACCT
>KI915044.1:1923259-1940408 GCA_000473445.2 Anopheles farauti
AATCTTCATGGAACTGTGATAAGCGAGCAAAACCTAGCGAAAGAGCGAAAAAAAAGCTAAAAACCAAACAAGCAGTGAACCGAATCGGTAGCATCTATAACCCACGAAAACCACTTAGAACCGTGTCGCTATGCAAAACCCTATCGGAGGTCACTATGAGAATGTGCAATGTAATCGTATATGTAAATTATTAGAAGAAGAAGAAACCAAACGCTTAGCAAATCTATACTCGATCAAACACGCCCGGGAGGGATTGGACGTCCCGGGCAAACGACGCGCAGCGATACGACAGGGCCACCGCAGGATCTATCTGCGCGCTTGGCTGCGTTTGAACACACGCGTTTTTGTGCACGACCCAGACCCCACTACTCGCCAGCACCGGTCAGGCAACCGATTTCACCACCAGATGGCGTCCGAAGGGGGAAAACATTGGTGCGAATGTTATCCTTCATCGGGCGGAACAGGAACGGTCGTAGGGATTCGTTGCGGACCTGCTTCCGGGAAGCGGCGTCACGGCGTGCACCAAGCGAATGCGTTTCGTTTAGTTAGTTTTCATAAACTATTGTTTGAATTCTTGAAACGACCGAGCAAAGAGCGAGAGAGAGATACATTTATTTAGGATGAATGTTTTTTTTTCGTTGCTCTATTCTTTCGTATGTTTATATTTAAAAATGAAACCCAAAAAAAACATTAGCATGTTGAAACGATTTTTTACACTGTGTGTTGAGCAAAATAAATTTTTAAAATGATTATCTACGAAGGGTGCATTTTTGTTAGTTGGTAGGAAAGAAACTGATCTGGATTTGTGTTGGAACAAATTGTAGCCACAGTTTTGTGGTGCGAAAATGCGAAATTTCAAATACTTTTCGACGACGCTTTTTCTATATTGTTTTTTTTTTCTTTAGTATCGTGGTAGTGTTTTGCCGTGTTTTGAGTGTATTAAAAATTCAGTATTTCATACTCGCTTTCTGTTTTCGCACTTCTCCGCTTGTTTCTTTCCCTGCTCTTTATATCCCAAGTCCCGTCCGACTTTGCAGTCAGTATCCTACCGATCGGGTTACTCGGTTTTTTGCAATCGTTCTATATTTATTATTCGTTCGATAGTCCTGATGCTTGCGCCCTCTCACGGTCAGCTGTGTAAGCTGTTTTGTCACTGCCAAAAATGACGCCACCGTTAATAATATTATCAATTTGAATAATCAAACAGTTTAAGATGTTGCTTGATACCGAAGATGTCTATATACGAATGCCCTAAACTCCCCCGAAAAAACCCGATAATCCCTACGTCCCAGAGACCCGGAACACGTGTGGGCGAACAAGTACGAATCTTCATGGAACTGTGATAAGCGAGCAAAACCTAGCGAAAGAGCGAAAAAAAAGCTAAAAACCAAACAAGCAGTGAACCGAATCGGTAGCATCGGTAACCCACGAAAACCAAGACAAGACAAGGGTCATCAGACAAGAGCCGGTGGAGGTCATCGCAGGGAATTTCCCACCGTCCGATGGTGCAATGTTACGTGACATGCCGCACCGGGGCAGCTCCAACACCTGTGACGCAACCCGCGCGCGTGTGACCCAAATCGAAGAAGTTCAATGTCAGCGCACGAAATTCGAGCAAAATTCCACGCCCGCACAACCGTGCCGAACGCACTGATATGGCGGCGAGAAGGTAGGTAGGTGCATACACTATTTGCTCAGCCCATTATCGCCGCGCGTTCGTAGTGGGACGTTCGCGTGGTTATGCGCCCCGGCTAATAGTGTGTAGCAATTGTTGCATAACCTCGGAGTGAGCTAGGCCCGTGTGTGTGAGCGTGCTTTTTTTTGCGTGCAGAAGTAAACAGACGGCTCAACAGCGTGCAGATGCGCACGCGCCATAGCACACGTAGCTCGCGGCCGGGCAATCTGGAAGGTTAATCGAAATTTTTCAATTAATTCAACAGCCTCTCCTCAACCCCTCCCTCGCCCATTGAAACCCCTTTTGTGAGCGGTTTAATTTTACAACATTTTTCCTCTGCTTTCTTTACCGTTAGTCCCGCCAGGTTGGGGACGCCGAAACTAAACGCAAACAAGCAAAGTTATTCCCCCTCTCCCCTAAAAACCAGGACGAGTGTGTGGGGAGCAGCAGAGAAAAGAAAAGAAAAGAGAATAAAAAAAAACCCTCGCACTGTGGCGAATCGTTACGTAAGGCCGGCCGGCCACAACAATATAATCTGTGTCATAATGCGAACCAATAGCGCATTAAACTGATAGGGCTCTTCGTCATCGGCGTCGCCGTCGTAGTCACCGTAGGGGCCGGTCTCACCCTCCCGGTCGGCCACTGTATGCATGCTTGTCCGACACGAAGCCGTTTGTTGCCGGTTCGATTTAGTTTTCAGCCGCTCTTCTCCATCTTTCTCAACAGCGACCAGGCCCTGTTGGTGTACTTGCAGGAATGCAGCGTATGCGTACTCTACCCCTGGCCCCCAGTGATTTAACAGCAAACCCTCTTTTGACATGCTTACAATTGCTTCATTTGTTAACCCACTTTTTTGGCTCGTTCGTTGATTGATTTGTTTTTCGCTTGTTTACGGGTAGTAGCAACGCTCGTGTTTGCATGTTTTAGCTGCTTGCATGAACGCTGTTTTGTGGTGGAAATTTGTTGTTCGTTCTACTACTTTGTATTAAAAAAATGAGAGCCAAGGGCTTAAAACAATTACAAAAGTAGCATATGCATTGGGTAAAACCACAAAGCTAAAATAATAAGATAAACAAATAAAATAAAAAAACGATACACAAATAAAAAAACGATACACAAATAAAAAAACGAATAAAGAGGTAAAAAAGTGCAAACTATTTAATATTGAAAATTCATCAGAGGAAGAATGCAAGCTCAAAAATCTCAGGGAAAAAAATCCAAAACATTGCAATAAAAACCATTTTTGTCTACAAAAATCCTAGGGATTTTCGGGGATAAAAATAAAAATCTTAGGGATACATTTCAAAAACATTGCAATAAAAACCATCTTGAGCTACAAAAATCCTAGGGATTTTAGGGATGAAAAATAAAAATCTTAGGGATACATTTCAAAAACATTGCAATAAAAACCATCTTGGCCTAGCTACAGACGTCTAAGAATTTTGTTAGTAATCGTTACAACAAAGTATGAAACAAAAAATAAATCGTTGATTACTCAACAATCTATGTTACAAGTCGGGCATAATTTACCCTCCACGCTGCCTGGTGACATTTTTAGCTCCCTCCAAACGCTTCCTAGAAGTTAGATAACGCGCCTCACCGTGCCAGTGGCCCAAAACAACCGCCACCAGTGCATCAAATTGGCGCGAACTAGCGAAGGCGAAGGAGAAAGGAAGTTTCTATTCTAGGCAGTTCATCGCTAAGTCACGTCGTTGCAATCTCGCGAGAGCAAAATCAACGTCGAGGTCGTTTTGTTCGGGTTCAAACAACCCGATACGCGCGGCGCACGGTTCGTTTGGCCGGTTGAAAAAGGATCGACCAAGTACACATCATGTTACCCAACCGGCCACCCAAGGGCCCCTTCTCCCTCGGCACGAAAGCCCGAACTGTGTCGGGGATCCCACCCCAAAACGTGTGTGGCTTTGCAAGACCTACCGACCGACTGACTGAGCTTAGCTTGGTAGTGAAACTAAGCAATGAAGAAAAAAAAGAAAAAACAAAACAAACTCGAGTCACCCACTCGAGTGCATGCAGAAACCTGTCGAAGTGCGTACCTGGCTACAGTGGTGGCCGAATGAGTAAGTGTTGAATGTTTTTATTACCGATTTATTGCTCACCAAATGGGAGAAGTATTTCAGTATGTCACGGATTTATTTCGCGAACTTGTCCTAATTTAGAAGAAGCAGAAACGTTTTTTTTGTTAAATAATCAGCTCTCACTGCTGATTTGTTGCACTAGTAACAACGCCATTAGGCATCGCTCGCACATCGGATGAAATATTTCACATAAAACCAACCTTCTACTTGAAAAGTTTCGACTAACTTTTTTCATCTTTCTCATAGAATTGTTTTCATCCAATCTAGCATGCAGCGGCTCACTCACACCCACCACTGTACTTACACTTTCAGCAGCAAAAAAGGGAGGTACCGTCGGGTGCACACATGTAGTGCATGAGAGCATATCCCCGCTCGTGCACCCATGCTGCCTACCCCGCCCTTGGTTTGTGTGGGAAAAAGCCCCACCGAAAAACACTCGCACACACACACACACAGGCGCACACGCGCGTATCACCTTCGCCAACAACCATCATCGACCGCAGCGAAGCATTACATCGAAGCAAGACTTGCGCGAGAGTAAAGCGAGAAACCTCTTTCTCCTTCTGCTCCGATTTCATCCACCGGGCCCGGGTGGGTTTTTCGGTTTCGTTCGCCAGGCCCGGAGGAGCGTACCAGTAGGCACCAGTCAGGCCCGGACTCAGTATCTACCAGACCGACGGTGGCACAAGACGCATCGGTACGGCGTGTGTTTTCCTTCCCGTGCGCAGACGACGAACCTGCTTGGTGATTTTTTTTTATTCGTTTTTTATTTCGTCATTTCGTGTCGAGTGAGTGTAGGTGCCTCAGTGTCTGTGTGTGCATGTCCCTGCGATTCGATACGCTAGCCGACAAGTAGGGTTGCATTATTTCCACGCGGGTAATGACAACGCTTACATAAACGGTGACTGATATTTGCATCGCCGGAAAGGAAAGGCAAGGAAAGGTGAAACCGACGAGTGATCTCACCCAGTGATTTTGGGACCGACCGACCGACGAGGCGCGTCTTACGAAATTCTACCGCAAGCGTGATCGAGAGTGCTCGGCCGGGTGCGTGACAAGTGTGCCGACGACGCGATGAAGCTGCTAAATGTCCTACCAGCCGCCGCCTACTTTTTCCTCTTCGTGCTGCTCTCCTCGAGCGATTTCAACGAGCGACGATCGCTCGTACTAGCGCAGGAGCCACTGTTCGAGCTGCCCGTACAGCTGATCGGTTTCCCCGTCATCATCCTCTCCGTCCGGTTGGCGAACTTTGCCAAAAAGCTAGCCTACTCGCTCAACCCAAGTAAGTAACGCTTGCGAAGGTCACCCAGACCCGATGGGCAGAACAATGGTTGGCTGCGGGATTTAACGCGCCATTGCCCCCAAAGTGTTGCTGTGGAAGCATTTTCTCGGTACAACATACACGGACACGAACGGTGTAAGGACACGTTTGAAGCAGACACGCATGTCATTGCAACCCTAACCTCACTTCTAATGAAGCGAGAATAAAGCGAAACAAAAAAGAAATCTAACCTAGAGACACAGACGGATCAAAGCAAGGCACTTCCCTTGAGCGCTTCTACACGGCCACCCAAAAACAGATGGGTTTCATTGAGCAGTTCCCAACGCGATCGTAAACGTTTTTTTTTCTTACCTTGTCCTTTGCGAGGTGCGCGTCTCGAAAGGACAGTCAAGCCTCTTTTTCTATCGTCTCACAAGGTAAACGTGACGCATCTCGTATCTTGGACATTGGAGACTTGGCTCAAGCCAAGCTATTTATCATAACGTTACCAACAGTAGTCTGGTCTGTTTGGTTTCAATATGTATGCCGGTGTTTGGGCAATGGTCTGCACAAGTCAGATTTCGAGACTTGTTGTTGCGCTTTTAGACATCGAGCCTACGTGACGAGCGAATGAACGAAAAAAAGGGGTTGATGTTGTTTTTTCATTCGCCAATTCTCTCTGTCTCCGTAACCGAGGGGAAGGCTCGCCATGGAGAAGCCTCCCCAGCATCGCCGGTTCGACCACGTGACCCACATTTCGGCGCTTCAAGATGCGCACTAGCGGGCAAGCCCGTCTGTACACAAACGTACGCACACGCACACACTCGCCGTCTCTCGCTTACTTGCGCTTTCCTTCGTGCGTGAAAACAAAAAACTCCCCAGACCCCAACCGGTCGTTCGATGATGAATATTGTTGTTGGCTGGTTGGCTGGACGAAACTTCCAGTCCCGTTGCAGTGGAATGACATGTGCGGATGGCGCGCGATAATGATGCATCGGTGCCGCGTGCTCCAGCGAACCGTGAGCCACGCCACAACCGGCCCGGCCCGGCCCAAATGTTTCGAAATCGCTTTGAGGTTATATGCCGCCACTGGTGGCACTCATGTGCTGGAAACGGTTTGCGCTCATTTCGACGCGCGCAGTCTTCTGCCAACGAACGTAGGACCGGCATTACTGTGTGGCCTTATTTCGGCTCTGGCACCCGGGGAAGGGGGAGGACCTGTGGCGGAGATATGATGAAAAAGATTAAATATGTAGGATGTGTTTTTTTAGTTTTTTTGTTGCCTTATGTGTACCGAAACTGATGCGGAATCGGAAGAAACGAAAGACCCCGCTAAAATACTCACCCGGACAGCCGGTTTGGGCATGGATAATGAGTCGCAACTGTAAACGAGTACACACCGTACAAAGGAACCTGTATGAATTCAGAATAACAGAGCGAGAGGGAGAGCGGGAAAGCTTATAATACATACGGTCGAAAAAAAAGATTCCGCGGCCATGATTTCATCCACCCCAAAGTAACGGAAGGTCGTCCGGTAATTAAACGATTTCAACACTATCACATGAAGTTCAACCCCAATTGGATGTGAAGTAAAAGGTGTCTTTCGTTAAGTGAAGGAAGTATGTGCAAATTCAAGCCCAATCTTTATTTAAAACAAGATCTAAAAAGGACCTTTTTATAGGTTAAAAAATCATGCTCCACAATCAAACGATTTCACTATCACCCGGAAGACCTTTAGCTACAGTACAATATTCCCCTACGGCTCAATCCACGCGGCACCCGCGTGAAAAATAGGCTCCATTAATCGCACCAAGTCATCGCGGGTTTTACTGTCAATCCGTCAATTACCGGCACCGGCCGTTACGACAGGTGCCTCGGTGGCTAGAAAGCCTGGGTACCAAGATTTATCCGAGCATCATAAAAAAAAGACAAACCGAACCGAAACACAAACTAACGATCATCCAAACTCACGGCGCATTACCGATCCAGCGATCGGATTGGAAAAGAGGGAAGCACAGAAGTAAAGAAAAAAACGCAGCATAATATGGCAATAGTTGTCATTTCCTTATTGGTGAGCAAAATGGTCCATGCAAAAGAAAGCGAATCTAGCAGGCCGGTGAGCGCGCGCTTTACACACGCTTCGGACATTGGCCGGCACTAATTTCTTCATTCCGCCGCCAGCAAGCGGCAGCATCGTAAGCGCTGCCGAGGGTTTTAGTCTTTTTAACGTGCCCACCGTTCTCCATCCCTGGTGGGTCCGTATTTTGTTGCTCATTAAAACCGTGCGCACCGTCGTCCCGCTTCGATGTGCAGCGGAATCATCCCGGCCCCTTGGTTGGTCCCTCGTGCCGGAATGGATCGGTTTTTTTTTTTGCTTTTCCTTCTCCTTTCCAAAAGCCTAAACTATGCAACTCTAAAGAGACAAAAGCAGCAAGAGCTCAAACGCTGCTTCAACCGAAAAGTATCACGTAATCGCATCAAAATAAAAGCACATTGCATAAATATACTTTAAACTGGTGGCGATGTGGATCGATGCCCGAACTAAGCCGAGCGCTTTTAGCCGGGACCAGAATTAGTTTGGTGTCGAATTCCGGCTACGAATTGGGTTCGTTGCGCGGCATGGCGCGGAGTGCGAAGCAACGGAAAATGAAAGTGAATCGCATTAAAGCAAGCAGGCGGTGATAATAAAATCGGTAGAATTTCTCAGCGCCCAAGGAAGACGTAATCCGAAAACTGGTTTCCACAGCAACACCACGGGCAGGCCTTTGAACTTTTAATCATCATCCCGCTTATCGCTTGCCGCTTACCGCCTCTTTCAGAGACCTACCAGTCGCGCAGCCGCCGCGAGACACTGTCCGGTGCCGCGCTGCACCCAGAAGAGCTGTCAAGGTTGGCGATCGATGTGTCGCAGGCGGAACGGAAGATTCTTCACGAGTTCGGACCGAAGGCGTGCATCGAAGAGGAGCCGTGCCGGATTCACGCCGTTTCCAGTGCGCGCCTCGATAATTATCAGCCCGATTGGGAGGACATTCTGAAGTAAGCACATTGGGCGGATCTTCTGATTATGCCTTGCCCGATTCACCAACACCGGCTTTCCATTCCACAGAAACTATAAAACACAGACCACCGGCATGAAGCAGTGGTACCTGCTGTCCGTTTTTCTCGGTGACTACTTGCGGGATGTGCATTTCTGCAAGCAGCTGGCGAAGCGATTAGACTGCAATCGGTACCAGCGACCGTTCCTGCGAGACTGACTACCCGTTGGCATATGGAAACGATAGGTGCTAGTGGTTCTTAGCTTTTTAAGGTATCGCGTTGTACATAGTCCGGCAGCAATCGACCAATAAAGAAACCAATCGTTCTAGGTGTAAGGATAGGCATCAAAGAAATAAATACATTTTACATAAGCCCAAAGGTGTAGAAGATCAATGCTAGAACGAAATAAAGAAACAACGGAAAGAAAACATAGTACTTCTCTGGATGTTTATACTTACGGTTAGTTATTGTATGTGCCCATGCGGTGAATATAATGAAATGGTTACTATGATCTGTATACCTATTGTCTTCGTTACGCTGGAATTCAAAAATATCTTCAATGCAGAACGAACTTCTTAAACGATACAACGACTAGTGCAGCACTTCTTCAACTCATGTTCATGTTCATGTTTTTGTATCGCTTGGTTACGCACACATAAAACACAATATTTAACATCAGTGTGAGATTGAAACAGAGAAGTAACATTACGTCCATTCGTAATACACAAACTCCCCTTAAAATCAACTTTCCACAAATCTCTGTTTTTCAAAATAATTTTACTCTATCAGCTGTACGTTCACGAAAACAAACACATGTCGTTTGTTTACTTGCGTTCCAACTGCTCCTTTCACAACCAGCTTTTGCATTTATAAAAATCAGCATAACTTTTCCATCATTCACAAAGGGATTTTATTAACGATTTTATCAGTGGTAAAATCCGTATTATTTTCAGAATGTGAAAAAGTTTTTACTTTTCAAGAAATCGATCAACCGCGCAATCTCGACCGCCACGCTTTCAACCCGATACCGTAAACGCGTGCACGCGGTCGTCGGAAGGCCCCTTGGGACATAACGTTTGACAGCCGCCGTGAGTCCGATTTTGATCCGAGCACCAAAAACACACGAAAAATCGAACCTCCAGGAGAAGAATGGGTTCGCGAGGAATTCTGCAAATTTTCTCCCCAAAAAGCATCAGCTTCCTCAACACCAGATTCTCGGGTCGATCCGGTGCCAGCGGAGTAGCGGCGGCCGCGGCTCCGGGCGTGTGCCATTGCATCATCACGACCCACAGCAGCGCCCGACTCTTGTTCACACCGGCATCCACCACCACCACCACTGACCATCGTCGTCTCCAGCATCCACCCGGTTCCAGAAGTGAGTTTCGCGAAAGATTGCACACGGATTACATCATGCGGCTAGAGCCAGTAGTAGCATCTAACGGCGCCACTCGATTCCCTTTCCAGCCAGTACACTGCAGCAGATCACGCGTTCGTTTTACACTTCAAACATTCTGCATAAAAGCGACTATTACAACACGCTCGGTGTGTCGAAGAACGCATCGCCGAAGGAAATCAAGAAAGCGTACTATCAACTAGCGAAAAAGTACCATCCCGATACAAACAAGGACGACCCGAACGCGGGGAAGAAGTTTCAGGAAGTTTCCGAAGCGTACGAGGTTAGCAACAGTGGTGGGGGTTACATAATGTAGCAAACAAAACAATCTGCTCATCCTTCTACTTCCCCTCCCCCCTTTCCTCTGGCAGGTGCTGAGTGATGAAACCAAGCGTCGCGAGTATGACACATTCGGGCAGACGTCCGAGCAAATGGGCCGCAGCGGTGGTCCCCGGCCCGGTGCCGGACCGCAAGGATTCTCCCAAAACTGGCAGTTCCGCTCGACGATCGATCCGGAGGAGCTTTTCCGCAAAATCTTCGGCGAAGGAGGCTTCCAGCAGGGTTTCGACGATTTCAGTGACTCCAAGTTCGGGTTCGGGGGCGCACAGGAGGTGATGATGAATCTTACCTTCGCGCAGGCGGCACGTGGCGTTAACAAAGACATCGACGTGAACGTGGTCGATACGTGCCCGAAGTGTACGGGCTCGCGGTGCGAACCGGGTACCAAACCTGGCAAGTGCCAGTACTGCAATGGTACGGGGATGGAAACCATCTCGACCGGGCCGTTTGTGATGCGTTCGACCTGCCGATACTGTCAGGGTACGCGTATGTACATAAAATACCCTTGTTTGGAGTGTGGCGGAAAGGGGCAGACGGTGCAGCGGAAACGAGTGACCGTTCCGGTGCCGGCCGGTATCGAGGATGGCCAAACGGTGCGGATGAACGTTGGTAGCAAGGAAATTTTCATCACCTTCCGGTAAGCGACTCGTTATATTTCGGTTAATGTGGACGTAATGAGTAATTTTGCACTTTTTTTTCTTCCACCAGAGTTGAGAAAAGTCGCTACTTCCGGCGCGACGGTGCGGATGTGCACACGGACGCAAACATTTCACTGTCGCAGGCGATACTTGGTGGAACGATACGCGTCCAGGGTGTGTACGAGGATCAGACGATACAGATCACGCCCGGTACGTCCTCTCACACCCGCATCACGCTCACCGGCAAGGGATTGAAGCGGGTCAACAGCTACGGTAGCGGAAACCATTACATACACTTGAAAATTCAAATTCCAACCAAGCTAACACCGAAACAGAAAGCGCTTATACAGGTACGTAAAAGGCTATATTTTCGTGTAACATGTTATATATATTTTTCGATTAATCTTCTTTCTCTTCTTCAAGGCTTACGCCGAGCTGGAAGACGACACTCCCGGTCAGATAATGGGCGTTACGTTTAAAACCGACGGTAAGTCCTCCACCTCCTCCGGTTCAAGCTCTACTAGCAGCTCCTCTAGCTCCTCGTCCTCGTCCTCGTCCTCGTCGGCTTGGTCTTCGTCGAACGTGTCCGACCGGCACACGCAAGGAGCCCGCGACGAGGGAGGCTACGATTCGTACCAACCGCACGATTCAACCGACACGCACGATTATCGCAAAGAACGGTTAGATTCGCGCGTTTACTACGGGCTCGGGGTGTTGCTGGTGTTTGGGTGGTTTATGTACTACACCCACAGCCAGATGGAGGCACAGTACGAACGGGACCGCCTGGCGGCCCTCGAACGGCAACGGATGGCCCATGCAAAGAAGGACTTAAGAAGCCCGTTCGACGAAGCATGAGCACAATAAACGACGATTGTTATGTGGTGGGCGAATTGTTGGAACGCATTGGTGATAGATGGAAACAAAAACTATGTTGATCGAGAAAAGTTCAATAAAACGACCAACAACCACCCTTAACAATCGTTGTTTTGTTTCTTTCCGCGTTCAGTTAATCGATTGAAGAAGCGTATGCTTTACACTTAACGCATTTAATCTTAGATTCTTATAGCTAACTTCCTATCCTAATGAACCTCTTTGTAGGTGGAAAGGTGTGCTATGCCGAACCCCAAGAGTTAACCGATATCGTGCGCGAGGCGCTCAAGGATCGTACCCCTCTTCCGACGACCAGAGCCGAGGAACCTGGCACGCCAAAGACGAAAGAGGAGGAAGAGGCGGCTAAAACGCGCAGCAGCAATTAGGGCTTAGCTGGGAGCGGGGCCGAGTGTGCCACTCTCTCCATCGCACGGAGCTAAAAATTATCTGTTTTAACGATAATTACAAAAGGATGTATGAAACAAATATAGTTCAGCACGTAAAAGCATGACGCTTTGTAGCGAGTGGGCGGGGGGTGGGGCAACATTCACATCTTCTCGTACGTTTCCGAATGGCCACACAACTCGCAGGTTCGCGTGTAGGTATCGTCCGCCTCGTTGTACACCTCCGACTCGCCGTACTCGTGCACGTGCGCCCGAACCGTCTTATCGTACAGACTGCTTCGCACGTCCATCCGCAGCTCCTTCAGCCGTTTGTTGTACTTCTTGACCTTCGCCACCTCGCGCTTCTCTTCGCGTTCCTCCTTCTCCTGCAGTAGCCGTTCCTCGCTTCCCCACACCTCGAGCGCACGCTTCTCGATCTGCACATGCAAGTACAGCTTCATCTCGCCCCACCGAACGTTGTGTGGATTTTTGCGGCTGATGTACTTCAACGCTGGTTCCCGACGGTCCAGATCGCAATCCTTCAGCAGATACTCCTGCTTCGCCTCGGTGCGCGTAATGAGCGAATGCTGCCCATCCGGATCCCGGCAGGCATCGCACACTGCGTAATCGAATGTGTTGAGCAGGTACGAATCAGCGAACCGGTCACCACACTCCAGACACTCGTCGTATTCGATCGGCACCGGTACGGCATCCGATTCCGGTACGGGTTCTTCTTCCTCCGGTGTTGGCTCCTCCGTCGGATTGGTGCGTTGCTCGATCAGAAAGCCACCGCCACTGTCGATGTACTTCGTGCCGGATACCTTGATCACGTTGTTCACAGAAACGGCCGTCTCGGGTTTCTTTTTGTCCGCACCGGCCGCGTTGTTGTAAGGGTGTGTAAGAAGCCGGGCTTGCCTTAGATTGATCGCTTTTTGGCGGTTCTCTTCAATCCGGCGACGTTGATAGTCGGATAATTGCTCCTGCCTCGAAGCCGACGAGGAACTAGGTGCATCGGGTTCACTCATTGTTTTTTGCTTACTTCCCACGATTCCGTGATACAATTGAACGTTTTTGTTGCGAAATTTGCATCAACGGTTTGTTTGGGTTCCGAGTCTGGTGGCCGTTCGTAGCGTATCGATGTGTGTGTGACCGCGGGATTACCTCACGAGATGACAACATTAACCCTACTTGTGTACATGATGGGTAATGCGATACGTTTTCAGTTAAAACTTCGTTTTTGATTGATAAGCAGGCGTGATCGTTTGAATTTTTAGCTGTATAAAATAGTCATAAAATCCATAAACTTTAAAAAGCTACAATTTTATTAAAAAACGAACTCTTTACAGGCTAACAGTTTGTTACGAATTTATTTGCAGAAGTTATTGTTCAAGAAAGGGTTAATATCTCTCAAACCTTTTCTAAGGCCGGATAAACCGAATAATTCGCCCGCTCTCACCATCACAATGGAGGCTCCATGATGCAGTTTTTCGTATTTGACAGTGTTGACAGTTGGAGTTTGTTGTTGTTGCTCTTCTTCCTTTACTTCTTAAAAACAAACAAAAAGCTAAAGAAGAACGTCGCGGTCGTGCGAGCTGCTCCCGCTGGAGTTCGCAATATTGTCAAAGTTCGTTCATTGCGGTGCAGGGGGGCGAAAAATACCCTTTTTCGGAACGAAATCACATCGTGGGTGGGTAACCGGCACAATTCGACCCGCCCCAGTATCAATTAGCAGCTTAACAAGCGTATCAGAATCAGCGTAACCGTCTTCACACCGGTCAAGCTTCCGGTACCAAAATTTCGGCTACCTTCCTTCGACGTGTGTGATCGGCCGACCACCAGCCAGCAGCCAGCAGCTTCCCAGCATCTTGAAGTAAGCGCATGTGTCACGGCCAAATTTGTCCGTATCTCCACCCCGACGAAGCCGACGGCACCACCGAAACGCACACAAAGAAAGGTAGCGGGTGGCGGGCAACCGTGAGATGCTGCGCGGTCTGTGTACGTGTAGGTGAGGAAGCGACTGTGTGGCGAGTGGTACCGTCCCGTGCAGGGACACAACACAACAGCAAAAAAAAAGGCCAAGTAACCGAAAGGAATCGTCAGGGATCATCACCCTGCCCGTATAATTCGTTTCGGATTCACATGCAATCGGAGCAGCAGGTGTGCGTGTGTGTGTGTGTGTGTGCTCAATGGTGAAGCGAGAAAACAAACGAGTGTATTCGGCGATAGTGTGTATTACATAAAATAATCCCAAAAATCTGGAGGAAATCCACATCGGGTAGCATTCCGGCGCACAGGTGACCGTTTGTGTGTTGCGTGTGTGAGTGTTTAAGCTGGAAGCTTTGTTCGCGGCGACGACTCCTCTGCACTAAGTGCACACGAGCTAGCTTCATTGTTGTGTCCTCGAAGTCACGGTGAAGGAGGAGTGGAGAAGGGGCCATTTACCCCTACCGAGTGTGTCGTTACTGCGTGGGAGCGAACGAAACGGAGCACCAGATAAATAGAGCAAGAATTTACCACCCTTCCCCACTCGTCTCTTTCACACTCTAGCGCGGGTGAGATCATAACTCGCTCTCACCCTCGGTCACTCGCGTGAGACGCAAGACGCAAAGAGGGGAGCCACTGAAGGGGGCCAGAAGGGGTGGCGGCGGTTTTGTTCGCGCTTGTCATCGAAAATCATCCGATCTTGAACAAGCAGGCAGCAACAGTGTGTGTGCGTGTGTGTGTGTGTATTTGTGTATCGTGACCGCGAGCGTGTGTGTGCGTGTGTGTGCGTGTGTGTGCGCGCTTTATCGTAACCAAGCAGCGCACACACCGTCGGGAAGGTCCTGGCGTGTGTGTCAGATTAGCCAGCCGCCAGTAGGGAAAGAAACAGTCGCGAAGGTCGCGTCGGGTCGGTAAGGCGCACATCCGGCCTAGACTCGCTGACGGCGAGCAACCATTTCCCCAGCAACGACGGCGACGAAGAAGAAGCAGCAACAGCAGCAGCAGCAGGGCACAAAACATCAACAAGATGCAACAAATAGCCACCATCATCGGGGAGAACGCCTACTACGATGGCAGCCGCGTGTTCACCTGGCTTGCCGACATGTGCGGCCTGTCGGTCGATTTGGTAAGTGTGAAAATCGAATCCTCTCGTGTCTGTGTGTATGTGTGTATGGGTAGTCGGTGCGCACACGATGCAATGTGAGTTTTCTCCCAGTTTCCTTTCGGCGTGTGTCATTTTCATGCGACGTGTGGGGTTGGAAGCTATCTTTAGGGTTTGTTGCACGCACCAGGTTTCGCCTCCTCTGTCGCCTCCCCCTCCCACCAGATCCCGGCATCGATTTTTTTCTCAATTCGAGGATGCTGTCAGTGGAAAATCCCAAACGTTGTTTTTTTTTGTTAGTTTGGCGAAATTTGGTGAAACACACCGAATCGTTGGGGAGGACACATATCGCACCACCACGGCCTGCTGTTCGAATCGTCTTAATAGTCGCTCCGAATCCGAAGACACATGAGTTGGGTGAGTTCACTGTTCTACGGCAGGAAAGCCGCCCGCCCGCCCACCCACCCGTCTGTGAAGTATTTTTAGGCAATGCAAACACATGCAAAACCGATCGGGGAAGATTAGTGTTTGATGGATTTGTTTTTATCTTATCGCGCGCTAACCGGTTGGATTATAGGCCAAATAAGTGTCCGTTTGCTTTCTTTTGCGAGGGGAAAGGGAATGTCGAACCGGTTTGTTTTGGGATTGTGATTTTTTTTTTCAACGGGTTAGTGAAGGAAAAAAATAATAAGATCGGATTTACTTGCTAATGCGGATTTAAGCAGTTAAAAATGGGAAACATTTTTGAATTTTGAGATAAAAAGTAACGTGGTGTGAAAATATAGAAACAAACTAAACTCAAGTCTCCAAATTTTATCACCATTTTGGCGCAAAGCCAAGGGATAGGCTCGGAGATTTGACATGTTATCAATCTTTTCGAAGTAACAAATGGGGCATTTATCTTATCTAAACAGGGCTCGCGGAACGGCAAGGTGAAATATGAAAAATATTCAACCCAATCGGATCCGTCTCAAGAAGGCATGTGACAATTAATACTGCCAAAATCCCGAGAAACAAAAACAGGAAATCCTTTGATTTTTATTCCTACCTTTGTTGGATGAATCGAAGTTTTTTACCCCTCTAATAAACCATTTTTTTTTTTCTAAACAAAGCATCGCGTGATCGTAAAGGTGTATGTGGCTGGACAAAACCGGTGGCATGCTTTTCGCACCTTCACCCTCGGCATGGGGCGTGAACGTACCAGTCACGCCAGACGCTAAAACGATGATCGCAGTAAACACAGCGCAACCCGAAATTGCTTGTCTTCCCGGTATCTAATCGGTTCGGCCATTTTGCGCGATAAATGATGCCTGCACTTGTAGGCAGTGTCGAAGGAAAACAAATTCAGTTCGCATTTATTATTCCTGACAAGTTTATCAAGTGTCATAAATTAATCAACAGTGGTGGTGGTGGGGGTTGATAAGTTTATCACGCGCCATATTCCCCCTTTTCTTTGCAGGAGGGGATCCTTTTCTCTGTGTGTGTATGGGTGTGATTGTGGTCTGTCAATGACCTTGCGAAATTGGGATATTTTTTACAGTCATCAACATGTTACTTTCGCTGTTTTTTCTCTCTCTCTCTCTCTCTCTCTCTGTTTCATTCGTTCCACCTTCATGATAAGCGAAAAACCGAACCCTCTTGATATTATTGGCGCTAAGGGAGGAGGCAGAAGGTCTTTATGTGTCAATCACCACGATTCTCTTCCCCGTGAGGTGCAAAAAATAAAAACAAAAAAAAAACAAAAATTCGATCGTGAAAACCGTTCCAAAAACGGGCCCCGCAAAAGGACACTTTTTTGATAAATATCTCCTTCGGGGTGGGTAGAACCACCTACAAGCAGCCACCCCTCGTCCGCCTTCTAATCGAATAATTTATGCATCACGTATTGCAGCAGCGGCAGCCTCCTAATGGGACTTTCCCGAGCGCTCCCTGTCGTTGAGACGCTACAAAGAAAAGACATTTTTCCGCCCACTGCAATGCGTACCAACGGTGCCCACGAACGAACTCCAACCAGACAAGGATCGATTGTCGGTGCTTTCGATTTCACTTCGAATAACTCCGGCCCCGACGATGAAGACGTGCTTTATTTTTTTTTCAGCGAAAGTTAGATCCTGCAGTAGGGACAAATCTCACTAAGTAGCGCGCACCTGCCATTTGTGGTGGCAATTTATAATTATCTTCAAAACAGCGAGCGCACACAATCGCTCTAATCGAACGCCTAGATCCATCTCCGCAGCTACAATGTGTGACAATGCGAGCGTGATTTCCCTTTTTTCCCGCGAGAAAGCGTCCCTAATTCTCTCTGCCCACAATAGAACAACGGGCGTCCGCGGTGTTTCTAAATGCCTCCCGGTTTCCCCCCCCCTCCCCCCG
>KI915044.1:1940508-2189029 GCA_000473445.2 Anopheles farauti
CCCCCAGGGAAGCGGGAATTTCCGCGGATGTGGCGTGATACGCGCGCAGATAAAGGCTTTCTTCATCGCAAGAAAGCCGCTTTCTCGAAGGCACTCGGCTTTGCCGCTTGAACGCGCCTCGTCGCCTGGATGACGAACGATGACGAACGTGTGCGTGTGCTTGTGCGTGAACTCTCAAGCTGACGTGAAAATTTATCGCCACTTTTACGCTCGCTTGGCGTGACCTTTTGCTGCCTGGGTCGATGTCGAACTACTTTCGATTTTTCCGGGTGCTTTTTCGGGGCAATTTTTTTTTCCTGCACTTCGTTTTACCACCCGTGTGGTAAATGGTCTCACACGAAAGGGAGTAAACTTTTGATCCCCTTTCCTTCCCCCTGTAAAGGCGCTCTTATATCATCGGTGGCGGTCGCGTGTGGTCGAAAAAATAAAGCAAACACCAAATGTAGGCCACGTCGCCAATGATTTTAAAGTAACGCCGAGAACCTGTTCGCTGCTGGAGTGGGGAGGTGGTGGTGGGGAGGAATTTCCACCTCGGCGATGGTGAGAACTTTCAAAAATTCACCCCCTCCTCCCGAAAAATTCCATCACACGGCGCGGGGATGAATGTGGCGCCTTGCCGGGTATGTAAGCCGTTTGGCAAATGGTGACAAATGCGGGGGACAGAAAATTGGAAGGCAGTTGGCCGTTTGTCTAAATATGTGCGCATCGCAAACAGTGCAGTTCGATAAGGGGCCAACCGGGGGAGGGTTTTGTGTGTCTTTGATATGGATCTCAAATATATGGGCCACGTATGTTGGTGCCACGAGGAGGGTTCTAGACGGTGCGAAGCAACTTCAGTGTGGCGCAGTTGATGTCGTATTTATTTTGCTTTTTTTATATATATTTTTTTTATTTTTTAACAAGAAAACAGTGGAAGCATTGTGATTTAAAGCATTATGAGTCGATTAGGTACAATTTCTGCCTATGCTGCTTGAGATTTCGAATCGGTTTGCCGTATGTTTGATGCTATCATTCCATTCTGATGAGTTGTTTGACTTCCTGTTAGAACTTTTTATGAGACCACAAACCAATGGAACATTCTGAGTCACTAGAATGACGGAGAAATCTAGTCTCGCTTTCCAAAAAAAATGTTAAAAATGTTTGCGATGGTATTTGCTTTTATTCTCTTTTTCAAATTGAATTTAGCGGGATCGAATTTTAGTGAAAAAGGGCATTATTTATTCCAAATATTATTTTGATATCTTAAGTTTAGTGGGAATAAGAAGCAGTCAAGGACTCTAAGTCCCACAAGTTCAAAAACATAAGTTTCAATCATCCAAAATATTTCACAGTATTAACAAAGCATGCATCTTGGAGCAAAATTTTGGTAAAAGATTTTTTAAATTTATAAGTTTGGTGGGACTCTAAAGCAGTCCTGTACTTTGCATCACAACGGTTCAAAAACATCTGTTTCAACTATCGAAATCCTTTTAAAACTATTAACAACTCATTTCAACAAAATATTGCTATGCCTCGTTTTTTATTTATTAAGCAATAATAAATACAAATACTTATTAGTAAAATTATTATTATTAATAAACTAGCTACTAAGTTTAATGGGATTCCAAACCAAACCGTCCGTATGAGTTATGAGTCACTCATATCGGCGAGCTTTGCCATTATGCAGTGTTGTCGATATAAATCAACAAAACTTTGCTCACAAGCCACACCGACTTAAATTTGAGAACGCTAATATACCATGGAAAGATAATGTATTTTATCTGGGATTAATATTAGACAAAAAAATGACGTTCAGCAAACACGTGGAGAATACAGTGATAAAATGCGAAAAACTATTTCGCATATTATGTAGTTTCTTGAAAAGGAAACCCAAACTAAACTTATGCTCTATGTTGCTTTAATTAGACCGGTAATACCAAATGCCTCACCAGTATGGATAGATTGTGCTAAGACACATAAATATTAATTGCAAATAATTCAAAATAAATTTCTAAAAACCATACTAAATGTACCACCATGGTACAGAATCCATATCATCCACGATATCTGCAATGTAAGCGCAGTACAACAATACTTAATCAAGCAGTACAATACTTATACTACAAGGAATTCAAATAACTCTACTCTCACCAATTAACACCTCCTTCTAATATATTATGCATCCCTCTATTGACCCATTAACCAATATTATCCATCAACGTTATTTGTAAACGATTAGTAGGATTTGATTTATTTATTTTACCTTTTAGTCTTTAATTGTTCAATTCCTACCTTTAGTTTGAATTCAAATTAGTTGTTAGGTTAACGTATAAAATAAGTGAAGTTTTTTTTGCATGTAAAGTGGGTTTTATAATAAAATTTCTCCCATCCTGTATTACAAAATCTAAAATGGTATGCTAAGGTTGTCGCAATTAGCAATGCTAACTAAGATCTAGGAAATAATGAGGAAAGACAAGTTATCGAACCCATTGTGTATGAGTTTTGTAGCTGTAATATTAACGACCTAATTACTTCCAATAAACCACTACTACTACTACTACTGCTACTACTACTACGACGACTACTACTATGACACCAACAACAACTACTACTCCTACTTCTACTGCTACTACTACTGCTACTACTACGATGACGACGACGACTACTACTACCACTACTATGGCTACTACTACTACTACTATGACACCAACAACAACTACTACTACTACTCCTACTTCTACTACTCCTACTTCTACTACTACTACTACTCACATGCTCCCTCAACAGTAGGAGAGATTGCATCAAAGTAATGCACTATGGGTGACTAATCTATTTGTAAAACCAAGATATTTCCTTTACTTCGTTCGCCCAACGAAGTAAATATTTCGGTCCGATTCACAACATTGCTCCATCATCATATTGGTGACGCGCTGCGGGTACAGTGATTGAGTCATCTCGCGACAATCAAATCTCGCATGCTCACATTACCCCTCACTCCTTCTCGCTCCACCCCGCTCCCCGTTCGATCGACTTGCGACTTACATCAGCCAAAAGCGCGGCAAGTAACCATCATCCAACGGCTCGTACCACGTTCTATGACACGAAAGCCCACGTTAAATGCACGTGGCGGGAGTTTTAGCACCGACCCAAGCTAGGTAGCCGGATGGAACTGGTGTATTTTGTTTGTTTTTTTGTTTTGTTTTGTTTTATGAGTGTGTGTGTATGTGGGTTTGTCTCTCGCACGCGGCGATGGCATTGAATTAAAAATAAACAGGAGTTTTGGGGTGGGGCTCGGCCCGAGGGGTTCACCTTCTGCAGAGGTGGCCCCCGGGGGGTGGTGGGTGGTTTTCGCATGTAGCATGACCGTTAACGCGCTGGTCAGCTGTTTGGGAAGCATCGTTAGCAACCCTCGCGATGTCGAAGGTGATATTCAGTGCGTGAATCCATGCGAGGGCCCCTGGTTGGACATGAAATGGATTTGTTTTCTTATTTTCTACACTGTAGGAAGAATATTGTGGCAAGTTGGAACGCTCACTAACGCTGTCTGTTTTTGTTTTTCGCGCCTCCAACACTCGACTCGACTTTGTTGCAAAAGTCACCTTGAACCATGCAAGTGCCGCTTCAGTGCTTAAGCGGATCGTTTAATGCACTCGCTTTAATGTCTGCACGAGTGCCTTTATGGATATCAATTCCATTGGGCGTCAAGCGGCCGTTGCCGTGTCAACAAAAGGGGGAAACAGGGAGAAAATGATAAAGTCTTTGTGCGCAGAGAATTGTTTCTTTATTGTATCAACCAAAAAAAAGAAAAAAAAAGAAAACAAAAAACCCCCACCCATCCCCGCCCCACCTTTTCTCCCGTGCCCGACCGAACTGGACCGGTAGTGGTAATCGATTAATTTATTTTAATCGAATCCGGTGCACAAACAACCCTCCGAAAATGCAACCCAATGACCCAAACCCTGCTGCCGTCAGCGCACGAACACACACATGCAAACCCCGGAGACGCCACCGCCGTCGCGGGTGTTTGCTCCAAAACAAAGCCGCTTACGCACACCACCGCACACCTAAGGGAGCGCCACTCCCCACCCCCCCACCCCCTTCCCGAGCCGATGGAAGGTTGTTAGGGGGCTGCGAAAAAAAAAATACTAAAAACAGTGCGCATCGAAATGTCAGCGTTTAGTATATGCGTGGAAGTCGGCGGGATCGTTTGGGGCCGGGTTTCCGATTTGCGTGTGTTTCGCGTTCGCGTCGTTCGGTTTTTGGTTTTTTTTTTTTGCTTGTTTGTTTATTGTTTTATCCCAAAGTGAGCCGCAGCTTGTAGTTCGAAGTGGCGTGGTGTTCAGGTGATTTTCAGCCCAAAGAAACGCGGTACGAACTAGCTGCTTGCTAGGTTTGGTTTGGTGGCTTCGTTCGCAGCCTTGCTCATCGGTTTCCATTTAATTGACCCTCACCCTCGATCGCCTCGCCAGCGGTGTGGTTGTGATTGTGATAAGAACTCACTTGGCATCGTGTGAAGGTGGGGGGGGCGGGGGGGCATTCGTGAATCCGCGTTTGATTTGAGACGCCACTTGAAAGGGTGGTTAATGAGGCGGGAACGGGAATCATCGCCAGGGAGAGCGTTCCTGAATTGTGTCGGACTTCTCGTGCGAAGCAAACACACGCACCATTTAGTGTCACCGGTGGTTTCATGGCGCCGATTTTGGCGCTTTGATTGTGACTGTGTGTGTGTATTGGTGTCGTAATTCCTTCGATGACATCATCGCCGCGATCGTGGAGAGCTGCGTTCGAATGACACATTCCAGGGGTGGTTTTTGATGCCTTTTTGCGTAACCTTCCCGCGGGGGACGGGAAGGGGGTGGGAGGAGGTGGGAGTGTTTTATTTTAATATTATTTTACTTTTTTCGGCCGTACCCACTGCTGGGTGCGGGGTTTCACTGTCGGTCGAAACAAAATCGACCTTTGATGGGGTGTTCTGTTTTTTGTTTCTTTTGTTAAGAGAAATCGTGCTTTCGTTAATTGTGAACACTCCAAGGTTTATACGTACGTGTAACAAGTGTTTTCGATGTTTTTTTTTTTATTTTGTTCGAATAAAATAGAATCGGATCGTGCTGCAAAGGTTGCCGAGGGGCACCGAAATCGCCCAGACATTACGTGTTTATTTTGTATTAAGTATTCCAAAACCCAAGCCAGCGCTTTGGCGCATGGCCTTCGAACCATGCGTCACGTCACGAACGACAAAACGCACAGAATTGTCTGTGGCGGGCTGGTCAAACAAAACCGAACGTAACATACGAGCCAAACAAGGTATTGCAGCGAGCCAGTTTGGGTTTTTTTTTTTGTGGTATCTCTTATGGACAGCTTTGCCGTGTAAAGCTTGTTCGGAAATTATTTTGCAAACGTAAAAAAATACATCCACATTCGGGTGATTCGGGTTTTTTTTGTTGTTGTTCGAAATATGCATTATTTATATTTTGTAAATATGTGAAAATTTATTCAAAAATATCGAAAACATATCTTTGGATTGGGTCCGTGCTTCTTTGTCACCTTTACTTTCTACCGCAGACGTCTGCGGTCGATCGAACTTGTTGGAGAGGTTTGCCAGAGTGTGTCCAGACTCCAGTTGTTTGAAAACGGAGTGAAGAAAGTGGAATATTTAATGCTTTCGGAAATGTTGTGTGAGGAAAGAGAAATCGAAAGAGAGTGCAAAAAAGTGCCCGATGATGCTCGGCTATATTTATGCTTTTTTGTCACTAACACTCTTCGATCCTTGCGCTAAATCCTGTCTGTATTTGTTTCAGTATTCGAAAGGTTTTTTTTTTGTTCAAACTATCATCAAGCCTACCTAATAGCCTCAAAATAACCTAAAAACGAACGAATATGAGCGGAAATTGACTAGCACGGCAACCTTTCCGAAACGATCGAATTTATCGTTCAGCTCCTATTGCTCACTGGAGAGATACAGTGGAAAATCATGAACCTCTAAGCTTGTCATTCGGATTAAAACAGTTTGAAGTCTTTTTTTCAGATTCATTTAATCCAAATTAAACACTCACATACTAGGCATAAAATTATGTCTCAGAAAAAAATAAAAAAAATTAAAGCATTAGAAGATTTGTTTAAATGACTAAAAACAGGTTAAAAATTAGGCAAAACGTTCATTCTATTACTTAAAAAATTTGCAGTTTTTTAATCTTCCAATATTTAAAGTAATTTTCCTTGCCAAATGCGACTTGATCTTATCGCGGGTGCCAAGCCCTTCGCTAAGGCTTGAAGCTGAAGATATTGATCCCAAAATCGTTAAAGAACAAACCAACCCTCGGTCCATGTAAAGTTCGATTCGTGGAAGTACAATTTCAAGCTTTCACCGATTACACATCCCGCCCAAAATTATCGAACCTTTGTTCCTAGAACGCTACCCTCGATCGCGGGTGAGAATGAATAATTCGTATTTTAATTAACAATTGCCCGATGTGGTTCGCGTGCAACGGGGACACGAGGGCTTTCATCATTCTCGCCCGTGAGCTTCCACAACCACGCACACACACGTATACTTCCCGCACAAAATTGGCTCCCGAGCGCGTTTTTAAAACAAACAATCCTTCCCCAAACGCCGATCAACCCACCACCGCACAACACCGCACCGCACCGTTCGGATGCAAAATTATGCGCGTTTTGTTTGGTACCCAAAAGCACGCCCTCTATGCCCCCCCCCCCCCTCCCCACACCTCACCCCTCATCCCTTCCCACACCATGTTTTCTTAGAAAAATTGCCGAGCGAACCCAGCGAAATTGCCGCGCACGCCAGCTGCGAAATTTCACACCGCCGTTTTGGTTTCGCGTCCTCCCGGGCGGTGTTTTGTTTCAGTTGCGCCACCATTTCCCCTTCCACCCCGTTGCATCTCAGTTCCGTCCCCTGCTTGCGGGACGGTTCCGATGCATTATCAGCGCATCAGGCTATAAATAATAAAGCAACCCCTATCGGGCTCCTATCGGACGATGAATGCTATATCTTAAACTGATTTGGGAGTGGATTTGCAACAAAGGAATCGGTTGGATCTCTCTGTGTGTGTGTGTGTGTGTGTGTGTGTGTGTGTGTGTGTGTGTGTGGTGACTATCAGCAGCAAATAATTAACCAAAACACGCGCGTGCTATCGGAATCGCGCGTCAGCTAATCTAAATTCTCTTCCCAACGCGCGCGCTTTTTCTCCCTTCTCCTGTTTGGGGGATCATCGACGAGGACGACTTCATGCTCATCGTCCGGTTTCGATTCCACGAAACGATGATTCTCCCTCGGTGTGTGTTGGTGTCCGTCAATCAATGTCATCCCTAGCTAATCACCATGTCCATGGCTTGACCCAAACGCTCGCGACTAGATAAGCTATCTAAACAAAAAAGAAAACAGCTCTCTCTCTCTCGGGGAAAAAAAGAAAATCCCGTATGCGGCGGCTTTTTAATGCTCCAACGCCCAGGGGGAGAAACCCCATATTTTCTCTCTCTCTCTCTCTCTCTCTTTTCTTTCCGAAAAGGAATGTCCTCACAGGCTTTCAAGGGCCGGGAGCTACCCAACGTCCTTTGTTGTCCGTGGGCCGCGATTTTAGGGTGGATTTTCGTTTGTTGCTTCCCCCATTCTGGCCGGACTTTCGCCTGCCTTTAGAAGTTTGTTTAATTTCCTGTTTCTGCGAGCACGCAGCAGGAGCAAGGCTGCAGATTTCACGTGTATCCTGCTGCTGCTGCTCGGTGGAGAATGTGTTTAAATGTGCCACCAAATCGATGTTTTATTGACATAGTAGCATACCAGCAGGAGCAGCAGCAGTAGCCACCAGTCGTTAAATATTCATCAAGACACGATCCTCGGTCCCGGCTGCTTTCCACCCACGCCCGGCCTGTTGAGACATTTGAAACCGTTCCCTTTGGCAGATAATGTTTAATGTCATCCGAGCTTTTAATGGTGTTTCGTTTCCTTTTTTTTTTTCTATCCGACTCAGAGTCAATATGGTGAAGAACGCTCAACGTCTCGCTCACAGCGCCTCCTGACTTCATGTTTTTTTCAAAGAACCAGCGGATTCCGCTTTTTTCTCGGCCCACTTAAAATAAGGCTCATTTTATGATTAATCTTTCAGCGCGCTCGCCCGCTCTCAGCGTCGACTATTTTATACGGCCGATAAAGTGGCAAATCCTTCGCCTTCGCAAGACGGCTCGTGGGGCCCTCAAATGTGTCACTTTATGTACGTTAAATTACGCGGCCCGTGTGTGTGTGTGTGTGTTTGTTTGGTTCACACAGGACACCACCCCGTCAATGCGGATTTCGGGGAAGGATTAAAAATTTACTCACCGCACGCGCGCCGTCTTTTGCTTGATGCCCAAAAGATACACACTTCTCTCTTCATTTCAAATCGTTGGGGTGTCCGTGGAAGTTGGCTAAGGTTTTCCGAAGGATGGTATCACCAAAATGGCCGATTTTATTTTCCCATGTGTCATTGGCAGTAGGGAGCTAAAATAAGGAAAAGAGTTCCTTAAAGAATCCCGGTTCTATTTCAATTGGAAAATATAATAAAAAATCGTCCTTAGAGAGACGTTTTTTATTAGAATTTCTCCATTTTTCTTAGGGTTCCTTACGAACTGGAGGATTCTTCTACACAGTTTATAGCGCTGAAAAAAAGCTAATTAAATTGAATGAGAGCAAACTTTGATCTCCCTTGTTCTTTATTACATTTCTAAACGCTCATGAAAGCTTAAAAAAATTGTTGTATTTTCATGACAAATGAAACCCGCTTCAAACTTATATGAAAGCCCAACAAAGCGGCTCACCCCTGGAAAAGCGCATAGATTTACTCGAGCAAAACAGGCTCCGAAAAGGGAAGAAGGAAAGAGCGCCGGAACGAAGGAGCAAACGAGAGCGTTATAGTAAATCGAGCCTGTTTTTACGAACAAAACCGTGTTGGAAATTGCGGAATTTTATATGTTTGTGCGATTGATCGACGTGCTCTGTTTTTGTTTTCTTTCCTGCTGCATTCCCAAATAGTCCGACGCCTGAATGACAACAACTGCACTTTTTCGGGTGGGCACTAGTACGTAGTGGTAGTAGTAGTAGTGGTAGTAGTAGCCGCACGAAAGCGTGTTGAGTGAAATGTGTTCAACCCGCATCAAAACATACAGCTCCGAGTCGTTTCGAAGTATTTGGTTTTATTTTTGGAGAACATTCGTCCACTGCGAGTGCCGATGCCGAAAATGGATCGTTTTATTTTATTGCATTTATTGCTTCTCCGGCCTCCGATGACTGCTGCTGGCTGCTGCATCGGCACTGCTAATAATTGGATCGGCCCACCGGTGCCGGGAGTGTTGTTTGATTATTTTTTTGATTATTTTTTGTTTTTGCATACGATCTCCAGTTCGAGTTCTCGAATATGTTTCGGAACTAGCTTTGCCGTCACCGTTTGCCGTCGAACGCATTGGCAAGCACTGTGTAATTAGTAAAGCGAAAGGTTACCGAAGGACGTCCGGACGTGGTTCGGTGAAGAAATGGGGACGATAGAACACGGCATAACGAAGGCCAAGGCAAGACCAGCTTTTTTATTCTTTGTTCTCTTCCTCCCGGGTGCTAATCGTCAACATCTCGTTCGCCCCATCTGTCGAGTCTCGGTCGGGGTTGGCTGTCCTTGGGCAGCCGAACTGAACCGAACCGAACCTCATATACACTCAGCCACGGGCATTTGGAAGGTGTGCTACGAAGACGGCTACTAACTTAACTTATGACCTTCTCGTTTCGGGTGAGGAGAAAAAAAAATCCGATCCAATATTCTCCTTCGCGGCTCTTGCAAGCTTGTGGCGTGTGTTTTGGGATGCATTTCCGTGCGTGTGCGAGACCGTGCCCGTGACATAATCAAATCCCTCCTCCCCCCACATCGTGTCCTCTAATCCAACTCGAGAACTCGGAAAGAGGCGGTAAAAAAAGAAAAAAGCAAAAGTACAGTGAAAGAAACCCATCCCAAGTCTGCCGGAGTTCAGTTGTTCGTTAACCTTCTAACCTCAACCTCATCAATGTCACCCGATTAAATGCTGACTGGTTTCCGTGCCCCGACGACTCCAATACCATGCCTGAGAGCATGCCGAAGTGGCCGGAAAGGAAATCCACTCGATGGTTGGATCCCGTGAACCGAGAAAGAACGGAGGGGGAGGGGCGTTAGAGGGGAGGGAACGGGCCCGGGCAAAAACAAAACTGTTGATGGGAGCGCTCTTGTAGTTGATGTCCTCCGAAGATGGATGAGAGATGGGTCGAGTGAAACGATGAATTAATGGGTTCCTTATTCTGCCCTTTCCCTTGCCGCTGGCTGGATGGTTCGGGAAAAAAGCTCTTGGGCTTTTCTTGGGCGGTGTTGAGGGGTGGATATGCGAATACGGCTTGTGATTTGACTTTTGTCGGATGTGTGTCTCTCGGCGTGTATAGGTGTGTGTTTATGGGTTCGACCCGACCTACGCGGTCGTAGGACGTGCGCAGGATTGCCTTTATTTATTGGTGCTTAGGTAGCATATTTCTTCACCGATTTAAAATTGAAAGTATTTTAAAGTGTGTTGTTGCGAAAAAGCGGGCGAAAAATGGATTCAAGAAATCCGAAGACTTATATAATCGGCTTGAAAAGGCGATGTCAGGATTTGTCACTTTGGGATTTGAACCCGTGCGCTTCTGTGTACGAACACAACACGCTTGCACGGAGCTATCTTACCTGAGTGAGAGTACAGACGCTAAAAGCATATCTAAACGTAGCTAAGCGTTCGGTCGTTATAGGTTGAAAACCGATCACCGTTTTTCTACACTTTTATTAACATTGTTCAGGTGGTCCTAGTAACACATTGAAGGTCACCTTTTCTCCGACAAATCCCACCACATTCAGTCCCTCAATTTCCTGCACTATCATGACCTTAATTTCCATCTGAATAAGAGTTGTCCAGTTCCTGTTGTTGTTTCATAGTAAAACCATACTTCAAGCGCACCCTTCCGACTCCAACGGGAGCATTTATCGATTGCTTAAATAGGTCAATCAATTTGCATCCAATATCTGAAACTCGCCGATACTTCCTGCTGCTGCAACGAGGCTGTTTGCGGGTTTGGTTTGTATCAGGGTTCGTCTCGAGCACAAAAGCACGCCGTTTGATAGCATATCGCTTAGAAGAGGGACCTCGCGTCTTTTCCCCAAGCCGCTTGCAAAGTCCAATCGAAAACAATCTAAACCCCCCCGTCCGGTGCAAAATATAATTAACACTGATTTAAACGCCTAATTACCATCGGGTCGTTTCCTAACTCTCATCAACCCCGGCGAAAGAGGTGAATTGAATTTGCAAAGTTTTCCAGGGCCGTTTTTTCGCTTTTGCTTATGCTTTTGTTTTTGTTTGCCTCTTCCGCCAAAGTCAGTGGCCAAAGAGACCGAAGAGTTTGTCAAACTTATCAAATATGAAACGCACCCAGCCTCAAATATCAATCAGCCCCGCTGCTCGCCCAGGCCTATGATGGATATGGGCCACGCGTCAGGCAGATAACTACGGGCGGAATTGGTCTCTTATCCTATTTCCCATTTCCTGTTTCTTCCTTCCCCGTCGCGCGCGTTTGAAAGCTCCGGCGAAAACTTTGACCCAAAACTTGATCCATCCCGGTGGGAGAGGAGCTAAGGATGCTACTTTTCTTGGACGCTGGCTGGTTGGCAGGCCGTATAAAGCAGCGCGTCGTCACGTCTTCCGTGAGCGTGAGCAAATAATCAACACGTGTAAAGGAGGGGGTCGGATTAATCTTCATTATTGCGTTTATTACGCTCCGGTCCTTTTTCCCATTCTGGCTTCCGAATGTACTCGCGCGCAAGGTATTACCGGTAACAACAGTCCACGGCTCCGGACCCGGGGCTGCTATCATCGCACAAGAAACTGGATTCCTGGGAAAACCAACATTTTCCCAACTGGCGCACCGGCGTGTGCTTGCTGTTTTCCTTTTGCACCCCCCCATCTTCTGGGGCCAACCGGTCAACATCCTCCCGAGCTTCGCAGACAGCAATTGGAAATGGTTTCGGCAAGATGATGTTTCGCTCGTCCTTCTCTCGGGGGGCGGGGGGAGCTGAGAAGCCGGTGGAAAGCGGTGGAAAGCCGTAGCCCATTCCGAATTGGAGACGTCGCTTTTCACTTCGTCAGCTTTTCGGGCGGTTATGTGCCGCCACTCTGCATTGTATTATCCTTTCTTCGCTTGTGCTTGAGCTTGAACTTCGTCCGAAGCGAAACGCGGTGTGTGCGTGCGGGAAATTCCAATGAAACTTTGCCTTCCCGCAGCGAGACTGGCTGGAGAACGGTGCTGGTTTCGAGCAGTCTAGGACCGATTTTTCAGACTATTCTGTCTCATCTGTTGCATGGGAGTTGGTTGGAGGAGGAAGGGAAGCTGGCCGCATATGGGCAAATTATGCACGTCACATGAAGTTTAGCAGGGCAAGTTCGAGCCAGCGAGACTTACTCTTTAACGACTGCCAACTGCTGGAATAAGTGGTGCTGTGCTGTGCCGTGGAAACTGCGAAGCGATGTCGTGCTGGTATCGGGACAATTAAATCTTAACTTTATTTTCCAATGAATGGAGCACTTCTTGCAGAAAACTCTCTTATATCTCCGAAGTTAATGGTGTGTCTGTTTGTCGGCAACACGGACGGACTACCTCCTGCGTCCCATCGTGGCAGACTTTTGCGCTCTTATCCTGCGAATAAAAGCTCAACTTGATCCTTAAACACACACATACTGTGTCTGCTGCTTTTGGTGCTGCAGAAGGTTGCACATAAGCGTCGAGATCAAACCCCGTCCAACAGACACGTTCTCCAGTGTGTGTCTTGGAACCATTTCTTGCTCAGAGGTCAAAAGCTCGTCGACGGCCCATTTACTGTGAGGGATTTAGCTCGTCCAAACGATACGATTCGGGGAGAAGCTAATGAATTTTCCACCACCGTGGTGAATCCTCCATACCGGCTCCAGCTCCAGTGGGTTTGTTTTTTGGGGAGTCGACAAAACCATGAATAGTAATTTGTTCGATGTGAAAGCAACATGTCATTACTTTTGACACCCGCCACCGAGCACAGATCAAAGTCGTCGGGACCAAAAAGGGATCCCAACGTACACACACTCACTCGCTTTCTCACACACTCTTTCTCCTCTAGTAGCCATCGTTTTAGCCATCCTTTCGCCAGTGTGCATGTGTGTGCTTTCAGGACAACATTCGCAACTTAATTATCATTCGGATCCGGTTTTTCGCCGATCCGGCGTGGCGAGCGGAACTTTTACGACCTTATGGCACGCAATTTCGGTGAATGGTCCCTGTTTGTGGAACAGCAGGGAGGGAGGGAGGGAGGAGAGAATCGGGACGGAATGTTAATTCGAAAAGTGGCATCTAAATATTTCCCATTTGCTCGGTCCGCTCTCCTTTCCTATCTCCGGTTTGGCGATGGGATAAATTAAGAAAACGTAATTGATCCCACCGTGGACGTGGACGGATGGACGCGAGGGGCTCGAACCTCGGACCTGTTGCCCCGAGTCACCAAGCGAGACCTGTTGAATAGTTGATTGGTTGCGCACTTGAGAATTGTTTATTCATATGTACCTAGTGTGCATCAAGCATTAATTGTCCGAAAATAAAAACTCACTCGCGCCCGGCTGTTGAGATGACCAATACGGGCGGAATATGGGTGCTTTATTTTCATTTCATATTTTTATTGCTAATCAACGCGTGGTGGTGATGATGATGACGATGTCGTCGTCCCACGGTTAACTTCCATGACGACTTTTCGACAGTTGCGCGCTTCGATAATTTGAAGTTAGGTTGGAGTGTTATGTTTGCAGAATTCACAACATTCTCGCAAAAAATAAAAAAACAACGTTTGGGAACGTTTTTGTTGTTATTTTCGGCACCAACCAACCCCGGACTTACCCGCGTTCATGTTCAACCGGCAATAGATTGGACGGAGTAATGTAGGCGGTGGGTTTCCTCCCCCCCATATCGTTGGTCCATATAGTATGATTCGAAACTGAAGTCGCTCGCAGGGAGTTGATATCTGTGTGTATGTGTGGGAAGCAACGATTAGATTAACAAAAGTAATTAAGATCTGGCAAACGGCATCCTGTTGTAGCGTTCCTTCCTCCCCATATCGCAATTGGGACACGATCGATAAACGACTACGACGACGACGACGACGAAGACTGTTGGTTCGCATTCTTACGGGTGGGTGAGTGGGTGGGTCAACTTGAACCGGCCGGGATGGTCCATTAGTCGCACCGTGTAAAGTATCTTCCTTAGGGGTCCTTTTCAGTAGCACACGACTCATGAAAGCTCCCCAAAGTCGCCCTACAACGCCACAATGATATGGCACACCTTCTTCGCCCGCGCAAAAATCGATTCGCAAATTGTTTCGCGTTGCAAATTATTTATCATTATCGTTATTCAATGTCTGCCAGGGGTCCGCCGTTCCGCTCTTCCGGATCCTTCCGGTGTCTATTTTTGCGTGCCCGCTTGCCCGGGTGGCCTAATTTGTTTTTGTATTGTTTTTTTTTTTGCTGGCGTTTTTTTTGCTACACTACGGAAATGGTCCATTTTGAGGGAAGCAGAAGGGGCGCTCTCTTCACGGTGCCATTTGTTCTACGCTGTTTGTTTTGCGAAAAGGAAAAGGAAGTTATTTTATGTGCTTATTTTATTTGTGCTCTTAAATGTGGCACAACCCCAGCAGGGCAGGGATTAAGTGTGTTTTCATTTCAGTTTAATCCCACTGCGACACTGACGCGAGTGTGTGTTTTTTTATTATTATTTTTTGGTTTGGTTTCATTCCATTTTAATAGGCAGTTTCCGAGGGCTTTTATGTTGGGAGGGCGTTCTCCATTATGAACGCAATTTAATGCCTCAATTTTTTTTCTATTTTTGATCACCACAATCCTACGTATGGGAAGCAAGGGAAACGAATACGAACATGGTGGGAAATTCGATCTTTGTCATTTGATTTGATTGCTACTATCTGTCAAAACAATGGCTCCGCGGTGTTGGAACCATGAAATTCGATTTTGACGTTTAAATGGTAAATGATCACGGTGTTTATATTTTTAAGGTGTGTCATAGCATTTTTGGAACGCGCCATCTTTGATCATTCTGGTGGCAAGCTTTATTTACAAAACCATATGGCGTGCACAAAGTGTAAGCAAATTGGACAGGGAAACAGGTATTCGTCACAGGTTTCTGGACTTATCGCAATCAGACTAGCCCGAATATCTTCACATCACAAAAGAAAGCTCATCCACTTTAAACTGAAAATTTTGTTTCAATATTGTCAACAAAATATTGAAAACTCACACTAAGTTTAACACATAGATGTGTATTGCAGACTACTTGCTACAGTATAGAGTAAAAAGCGATAATCATTACCCATGCTAACACGATCAATATCCCCAATAAAATATACTTCCTAATGAGCAGAATTCATAGCCAACATAACAAACAGAATCATGCAAAATAACACCCGAACGAAATGAAGCTGCATCAAGCAACGTAAATTAGTAAACAAATAGCCAGTCATTCCGCAACCTCGCAACCTTCACAACCTCTCTCCGTGCCTCCACCACACGCACATCCTACTTATTGATGTGTACCAGCTTAAGGAAAGTAAAATTACTGTACAGAATACTTCCAGTTGTACCTTGAACGACAGGACCTGCGCCAAAATATCAACTATAGTATGGTAGAATAAAATAGTGTTTTAAAATGAGATAAAAATAAGCGAGAATCATTACGATTTTGGTCGACGATATATGCCCAGTAAAAATGGAGAGAGAAAAAGAGACAGATAATGAGAAAACTCTAAAGGTTTTTTTCCTTGTAACTACCTTGGTATACGACTGAAAGCTAACACTAGCACTGTCTCGTTGTTTTCGATCGTCAAAGTTTTCCTATGCAGGTCTGAACCTATGAAACAATATCGTGGCGGTTTTTCGACAATTAAAAAAAAAACCTTAATATTTCATTTTGCGCTGACCCCCCTCCCCCCCCCCTCCTTGCCAGCGTCGGCTTGTTGGAGGTATTCATGCACACGCGCGTTCGATCGCGTTCTAATAGTCTGCATGCATACTTAACCTTTCATCGTTTCGCGGTGGGTCCAAAATTTCGACACTATTTCGCCACACTTCTCGGCGTTCCCTTTCTGCCCTCCGCGAAAGGAATATGAGTTGGTGCCGATATGTGTTTTTTTTGTTGCTCTTTTTCATTTATTGGAAACCCAGCGTGTCAAGTGGAGCAAAGTTGTGCGTTCAAACAAACTTCCGCCCGAGTCGACGAGTGCCCCTGGCCGAGTGTTGATGATGGCGGTGCAATGTGCAATACACTACCCTCTTCCCACTCGCGTGTTTTCACATGACGAGAGGGTCGCAGTATATTGAGCAGTGGGAGATTTATGTCGATGACGGCGATTGGGAAATGTTTCACCTGTCCACGGCGACGGTGGGGGCGGCAGGGGTGAAATGGGAGGTTACCATAATTCAACCACCCATCAACCTCATTTCCAAAACGCAAAAAACAAAAAAGCGCGCGCACTCACACAATCACGCGCGCCATTCAACCTTGAATTCGGTGGCGGTTGCGGTGGTGTACGTGAAATGTATTAAAATAATATGCACCAAAACATTCCGCCATGCTCCTCCTCGCACGCGTTGCTTCATTGCGGGGTGCCTAACTCTCGTTTTGGATCGGAATGGATATTTAATTACAGCCGGCTTCCACCTCACACCATAAAACCCGTGTTGTTGTACTACCGGCTCCCTAAATGGTGCATGTAAAGCCAACCTGCCCCCAAACCCGAACTTTAGTCGCAATTTAAAGCTAATGTTGCAGATATGCTCACATCGGTATCTTCCGATCGAAGAGTCGAGATTTGCACATTGCGCCAGTGGAACTGCTGTCCTATCTTGGGGATCGAATTTCCGGATCCGAACTTTGTTGGCCAAACAAAACCCCCCAAAAAACATGCTCGCTCGCGGGTTGTTTGCCCGTATTGATTTAGTGTTTGGTTTACTTTCACGACGATACACGATTATCTTGGGCGCGCTCGGTGAAGCCACTTGTTTGCAGTAGTCGCTGCGTCGGTGTCGATTGCGAAACATGCTCGCATTCCACCGCTTCCGGTGGTGATGGTTTGTTTGATGATACGCTCACTACCGATAAGCGAGATCTCAGTGAATCTCAACTTTGCCTCCGCCGCCTACTGCGCCGATAACTGTCATATAAATCATGGCCTACTCCCCGTACCAAACCATTTTTACGTATCCTTTACGAAACTAGCCGAAAACCTCTCCCGTCCGTCGAAAGGCAGACACACATACAACCGATCATGGGAAAGTTGTTGCAAGTCCGACGAGGAATTGGTCATCGTTAGAGCGGAAAGTGATAAAAAAAATCCAAACAAGCGCGCGCACCTGTATATGTGTGTAGTTAGTGTAGTTAGTGTAGTATATTTTCGCAAAAAAAAACGTCCCAAACGTGCCTGTTGAACGGAATTGAAGCGATCCCGCCGTGACATTCCCACAATTGGAACATGGAGCCGACCGTCGAAGGTGACCTGCTCGGACTTGGCCGGATACGTGCCTATCTCGTGGAGATCGGTGCAGGGAAATATGTAAGTTTGGCTGACGGCTAAAAACCATCGTTGCTAGGGAAACCCTTTTCAAGGCGTGCTTCGCATCTGGAGCAAATGTTGATTTTTTATATAATTTTCCCAACTACTTAATGGCCGACTTCGCTTGTCTAATGAGTTAGGTTTTTTGTTTTGTGCTGACTTCCGAATCGTCGCGAACCGCCAGGTGCAACTGGCTCAAGGTGTCGCCCTTCTGCCTGCAACCGAGTCTCTCGAGCACGCACGCGTCGGTGCATTCATGCAGCTCGAAGGAACAAAACAAACTCACCCTCACGGGCACGTGCTCCTCTGGCGTGTATGCACGCACACCGACCCGTTCAAGGTCTCTCGTCCAGTCCAGTGTCCACACACACACACACACACGAACTCGTAGTGCATAACCCGAGCGGTTTGCTAGCTACTAGCGGCTTCATATCTACTGGGCAAAACATGGATAAAACGATTCCAACTGCGCTGACTTCATCTCCTATCGTCACCGTTGACAGCGGGTGGATGCGGTTTCTCAAACCCGTTCGATGTTCGATCCGGTTCACGGTCAAGGTCGATGGGCGCTTGGAACCGGCCAAGCCCGGCCAGAGAAACCCTATCCCAACAGGCGGCTAAGCACGCGCCGCAACTGGTTTTTTTCCCCCTACTTCTACTGCTGCTGGTAACGTAACGCCAACGCGCAGATGAGATCAACTTATCCGCTTTGCAACAAGATGGCAGCTGTTTGACGGGTTCACAGAAACGCTCCAGCCAAGTACCGGGGTATTGATTATTTAACGCCCGTGAACTTCCCCAAGTTTGCTACGGTAACCGTCGAGAATGTCTTGAGCTACTCTTGAGTGCCAACGCAGTCATGCTAACCTCAATTCCGTTCCTGGATCCGATTCGTTTTGTTTTCGGCCAACCCTACGACCCATTGGACCGATGAATGACCTAATTATGTACCCTGCTCTGGAGACCCTGCCCGAACCCGGAAACCCCGCATCGTTAAATCCCTGGTTTCCCTTCCCCTTGCTTCCTATCTGATTAGAATTTTGTTTTCATCACGGTGCCAATTTCGGTTCGAAGCGTTCAGGACCGGAACACAGCGTTTGTGTGCTTTTTGTGTGACCCGATGCCAAGAGCACATTTTGAACGCTTTGTAAACTTCCAAATAATTGGTGTTTATGGTGAGTCTGGCAGCGAAACGTTGGCAAACACTGGGCTAGAGGCTTTGTTTTAAGTCTAGGTATATCCGATGCCCGCTTCCAGGCGAAAGTACGGTGGAATTTGTTTCAGTTTCGAGTCCACTTTTGGAACGACATTGCCCATCGCAAACTCCCAGATCTTTGAGATGGTTAAGATAGCAAGAAATGGCCCAACTAGTGGCATTATTTGAACGGACTTGATCACCATTAATCACTCAATTGTACTGCATCTGTGTGTATTGCAACAAAAGCCCTTCCTTTGTTGTATACATAAACGGTGCAATTTACGGCGGTCCACTCGCTCCAGTAAACCGACTTGAACACACCGACAAGAGGTGGATCATGCGGATTATCATGCACTCCGTCGGATGATTGGCTTGGCAGCTGAGATCACCCAGGAAGTTATCAATCTCGGTTGCGCGCTACGTAAAGAACACTTTGCACTTGAGGTTGGAAGAAACCTCCGGCGTCTAGACGTTATTTTGCGGATCTGTGTGTGAGCGCGTTTTTTTTTTTGTTATTGCCATTTTGCTGATAGTAGCATCGCGACTGACCGAAATTGATAAGTGACCTCCTCCACCGTGGGGTTATGTGGAAACAAATTACGACGCCGTATAGACATAACGAGGCCCAGGGTTAATACTCCACGGCGGAGTTTGTTTTTTTTTTTTAAATTATTCTGAGGTGTAACTAAAAGTGACATCGATTAAAGAGCAACTTAAGCACAAGTACGTTCTGCACGAACAAGGATCTTGTTCAAGGTGTCCCAGAATGTCTAAGTACGACTTCAGAAGAGCGTTACATGGTTCTAATTGCTTTAAAAAATGGCCTTTGTGATAATATATTGTTTCACCTTCTATTTACTCTTTCGTGTATCTCAAGTATCGGATCGTTTCATTTATGTGGCTCATTTATACAGAAAATGGGCTACAAGATTCTGCACAAAATGATCCACTATTCCTTCGCATTAATTTCCAGTCAATTAGAATCATTAGAACATCAAATGGTGTTAATTGTCGGAACAATTCAAAAGGCGATTCAAACACATGGTATAGAAGGAACTTATTAGGAGAGGATAAGATTTGACCGCGTTCTTCCATCGCAATACAAGTCCTTCGGATCAAGATGGGCTTAAAAATGGTAATCTAAAGGCAAGAATAGGTCCTCAGACTTCAAAGAAACGGAGGACGTCAAAACGTTTTGAAAAATACGTTCTTATCTATCGTACCGAGGGCTTAGAAAATCTACGATTAATTGTTCTTTGTGCAAAATTTGCGCTCATTGTCGTACGTTATTAAATTTGTTTACCTACAATTCTTACTGTTTTGATCAGATCAAGATCGTTAATATTGGCCGAAGTACTGCCGAAACAGATAAAGTGGTTTTTATCCAACATTAGTTAAAAATCTAATACTCGGTAAGCCAGTTTATGAGAATTCTATGCATTTCAAACTATTGCGAACGATTTTTCAATGCGTGAGTGTTTCTTAGCTATGAACTGGCCGGATGCGTCTTCCTGGTTAAAGCGACCAAGATCCAATTTGTGCCGAAGAAGATTGATTTCGCCCAGACCTGGACGATAGAAACTTTTTTTTAGGTCCCAATCAAACCATATTTTAGAGGAAACATGTCAAACCAGTGGATTAATGACAAAGTTAGTAAAATTTTGACGTTTTTGAAAGTGTTCGAATTTGTTGGAGAGGCATCAGTGCTGAAGAACTTGGCTTATAACTGATCGGAATTCGATTTTTTGTTACTATTTCTTGCCAATCTGTAAGAGAATACCCTATAAAACGATATTCTTACGATACAACCTAACCTATCATCCTAACCAAACTTTCTTCTCCTCTCTTCTCCTCTCTTCTCCACCCGCAGGTAAACTTCCTCATCACACAGTTTCTGGCGCTGATCCTCGCGTCCGCCTTCCGTTCGTACTTGCACCCGTCCAAGGTGTCGGCCAGCACGCGGCACGCGATCGGGCTGGTGATCGGTCTGTTCTTCGGGTACTTCTGCTTCGGCCAGCAAGCGATCCACATCGCGGGCCTACCAGCCGCCTGCTATGTCGTCATACGCACACAGAACCCACAAATCGTGCAACGGTAGGTGGCCACCTGTCCGGACGTTCCTGGACTCCCAACCGGAGATATTAAGACACTTTTTTTCCCCTCCTTTCCTCCCTCTTCCGACACCGTTCAGGCTCGTGATGGTCGTGGCACTGTTCTACCTGTCCTGCATCCATCTGCACCGCCAGTACTACGATTACGGGTCGTACTCGCTCGACATCACCGGTCCGCTGATGATCATCACGCAGAAGGTGACGAGTTTGGCGTTTAGCATCCACGATGGGTTCACGCGCGAGATGAAGGACCTAACGCAGAGCCAGCAGCAGCACGCGATCCGCAAGCTGCCGTCGGCGCTGGAGTTCTTCTCCTACACGCTCCACTTCCAGGGCCTGATGGCGGGCCCGCTGGTGTTCTACAAGGACTACATCGACTTCATCGAGGGTTGCCACATTATGAAGCAAGCGTCGGCCAACGTGAGTAGCGATCGAACACGCACGCGGTTAAAAAAAAAACCAGGAGGTTCTAATTTGCTTTCTCTCCTCACCTCTTCCGCAGGCAAAGTACGACATCGAAAAGAAGATCGTCCACGAACCGTCGCCGGTGAAGGCGGTCGTGAAGAAGGTGATTGCGAGCTTGGTGTGCGCACTGATCTTCGTCAAGTTTGCCACTATATACCCGATCAAAACGATGAAAGGTAGCGTACGACACACTCGGACACTCACTCGGACACCCTTTTTCGCTAACACTTCTCTCACCGGTTCCCACAGATGACGGGTTTATCGCGGGCTCCGGCTTTTTCTACACGCTGTGGTACATGATGATGGCCACGACGGCGGTCCGCTTCAAGTACTACTTCGCCTGGCTGATGGCGGACGCGATCTGCAACAATTCCGGGCTCGGGTTTAGCGGGTACGACGAGCGCGACGGGGTGACCCCGCGCTGGGACATGCTGTCCAACATACAGGTGCTGGAGTTCGAGTTCGGCACCAACTTCCGCAACTGCATTAACGCGTGGAACGCCGGCACCAACCGCTGGCTGCGCATGGTCGTGTTCGAGCGCGTCCCGAAGCGGTACGGCACCGTGCTCACGTTCAGCCTGAGCGCCCTCTGGCACGGTTTCTATCCCGGTTACTACATGACGTTCGCGACCGGTGCGCTGATCGTGATGGCGGCCCGTATCGCCCGGAAGCTGATCCGGCCCGCGTTCCAGCAGACGGCCAGCTCGCGCGCCGCCTACGACGTGCTGACGTGTCTGGTGACGCGCGTCTTCATGGGCTACGCCACCTTCCCGTTCGTGCTGCTCGAGTTTAAGGCTAGTCTTCGTATGTACCTGAACGTGTTTATGTGCCTTCATCTAGTCGCTCTGTTCGCTGTGTTTGTTTTATCGAAGTACGTACCGCGCGACGGTGCGAACCGTTCGTCCCGCCGCCACACCAAGCTAAAGGTGGACGGTGCGGACGAACGGCAGCCGCCGGTGGTGGTCCCACCGGCCAGTCTGCCGGTAAGCCACCTGCTGCACAAGAAATCTGCCGCCATGGCGGTGGAATCGGACGCGTTCGCCAACGCCAGTAACGCCGCCACCACCGGGCCGGCCGGGATGCGATTTCGTGGCGCCGAAAACGGTCGCCGAAGCGGGGAAGCTGGAGTAGCGATCGTCCCAGAGCCGCCGCAGCAACCGATGCGCGTCCACGATGTGGTCGATCCGTTCTGTCTCACTACCACCACCACCACCACCAATGGCAACCACAAAAAGACTGACGATTTCCTGTCCGAGGAGGACAACAACAACAGTACGAGCGTCGCCGGCAGGGGCGTCGGGTCGCTGTTCAAGGAGAAGCTCGAGCAGGAAACGCGCAACATCGAGGAGTTCATCGACAAAACGGTGACCGGGTTCGTCGAGCTGAAGGACGACCTGATGCGCATGAAGGGTGGCGACGGTGCCCTGTACATTCCGCGTCCGCTGATGGATGGCAACAGCAACAACACGGCCGCCGGCAGCATCGGCAACGGTACCGGCACGGAAACCCTCACCACCGGTGGCATTAATGGGGGTGGTGGTGTTGGTGGCGCCGCTAGCGGTGGCAGCAATGCGTTTCTCAAGAAGGAAATCGATGCCCTCAACGCTGCCATCGTCCAGCAGGCCAACGTACTGCCGGCCGTGCTGAGCAATGGGCACGCGAAGTAGGCCGCCAGGACCGCGTTCCCTGCAGCAGCAGCAGCAGCAGCAGCAGCCCAATTTACACAAAACTTCCTCCTCCCCCCAACCCCGTGTGTACGAAGTCGCGCGAGTTCCTATGCAGCTGTGTTTGCTGGTACCATCACCACACTCTTCCCCTCTTCTCTCTTCCGATAAATCAAAGGATGTGGATGGGCGTGTTGAACAAAAAAGGGTGCTTGATTTCATCATATAGACTTCTTCTTTTATCATTTCCCCGATTTGATCAATGAGATTCGGCAATATATTTTTATGTTTTGGCGTTCATCAATAATGCACAAATGGAGGCAATCGGCAATGACAAAAGGTGAGCGCGGCGCTCCCTTTGGTGTGGGGCGTTTTCAAAAGGCCGATTCGCTCACGAACGGGAACGTACAAACCCAACGCACCAGCAGAGCGGCAAAAACCCGTTCGCACCAAGCAGACACCCATTACTTCGACGGTAAACGGATATACATACATACATATATATATATCTACACATATATATATACATATATTTTTGAGAAGCCAGAACTCTATTACATATATTAACATTTCACCTAGAAGAGACGAACCCCTCTCGATCGGTTGCTTCCAGTTTGCGAGCAAACAGCAAAAAATCCCACCCAAAACAAAAAGAAAACCCCCCGTTCGCATCATATCGGAGCAGCCAAAGGCCTGGTACTCTGGAACGGCTGCGGCTACTCTCGCCTGTCCTCGTTTCTTCCACCGAAAGCTATTTGGGGAATAAGCTAAGCTTACTGTTTATATTTTCGGACGAGCGAAATTGAAACGCGACTGCACAGACTGACGGTCTAACTTCAACTGGGGTTTATTCTTGTTACGAGAAGTAACAGAAGAAGTAAAATTGTCTATGTGTGTCCGCCACAGCTACCTTCGTTCGCTTCCAAAAAAAAAACGTCTTCTGTTGAGCGAAACTAGTAGAATCGCGCGTTCGTTGATCGCGAGGATCGTTGTTTTTTTTTATACACATATATATACACACACATATACATACCTGCAAGTTAGCTTAGGAACGGCTGAAATCGGCCATCGTTTTATGTTGTTTTACCTATTCTTTGTTTCCGTTGTTGATGATGTGTGGTGCGTGAAAGTGGACGAGTGTTTTTTTTTTGTTTTGGTTTTGGTTTTGGTTTTAGTCTTCCCGTGGCACCACTTTAAGCGGCAGGCTATTAATTAAAAACGGACAGGACGCGTGCGCGTGGCACATGCGGAGGGAGATTTATTACATGCTAACATTATTAGATAGGAGCTAATTGATCAACGCACGGGGCGGGATGGGAGGGATACGACGATTGGGACGAAACCATACCTAGACATCATAGAAAACCCGTGCGGAAGCATCACTTGCTAGTGCTAGATGAGGACGAACACACACAAGGACGCGCGTGTGTGTGTGTTGATGTAAAGAAGCGCAACAACAAAAATTATTACCAATAGTTAAGGCGGACATAACAAAACAAAACACACACACACACACTCTAATTGTAAGACAAAATCCAAACAAAAGATGATAAATTACTCATTTTGCGGACAAAAACAAAAAAACAAAAACACAAACGAGAGCAAATCGCACACCCCAAAAAGGGTGGGTGAGAGAGGGTACTAGGCCGGAATACCAATCATACCGTTCATACCGGACAACTCGACAGCCTCCCCGCGGACACACGCGTACGGAGAAGAACTAAACTGCACAACAACAACAACAAAAGAAAACTAAAACTAAAACGGCAGCGGGCAGCGGCGAGCATCGATATTTGCAATGAAGTAAGAAATAATGAATAAAAAAACAACTCTTTTTGTAGTAAACCATTACAAAATAAAGACAAAGTAAGAAGTCAACAACACCGGCCGGGAGGAGAGGCAGAAAACCTCCGAAATTTCGCTGAAAAGAGCTAATCTGCTCTTTCAGTTTTCACTCACGACCATTTCATTTGGCATTTCACAAACATCATTTCTGCACCTCGATCAGATTCATTCGCATACGGTACATCATCGCATCTAAGTAGACCATTCTTGTTTTTACTTTATTATCATTTGTACACTCCAAATAGTCATTGAAAAAGGAAATAGAAAAAATATTGCTCCGCTTCCCGTGGGAATCGCTAGCTTCTTCGTGCCGCCGCCGAACCCTTGGACGAACCGTCCGATTTCCGTATCGATCGACGGAGACCTGGACTGAGGGGCGTCAGTACGACCGCGGCACGCTTCAATCTGATCGGACTCGACGCTCCGCTGCTTTCCTTGCTTTCCCCCGGCACCGATGTCCTTGTTGTTGTTGCTGTTGTTGTTGCGGTCTGCGACGCGTTCGTACGCTGCGCTCGTGTCCTTTTGCTGGCGGCATCCGGGGTCGGGACGGTTGGCCGTGATTCTCTCCTCGTTGCCGTCGTGGGCGTTGGCGGTTTGGTGGATGGTTCCGATTCGCTCACCTTCTTCGCCCGACGCGTCGTTCGGCCGCCAACGTCCGGCGAGGCGACGACGCTTGCGTTCGCTTTTCTAGTCGGCGTCGTCGCCGTCGTCGTCGTCGTCGTCGTCTTGGTCGCTGTTGTTTTACCGGGTGTTCGGGGCTGCTTTTGCTTGGATTCGGTGGCGGCGGGCGGAGCGGCAGTCAATTCGGACAAAGATTTGCGCGTCATCACCTTACTGTTGATCAAATCGAGGCGCGATGCGTGGCGTGTCGCACGCGGCAGTGTGCTGGTCGTCTGGGCTAGCTTCTGTTCGTAGAGCGATTTCGCGGCGACTTTGTTAATGGGCCGCACCGCTCGATTGATACGGCTTGTCTGCGGGGCGAGAGAAAACAGCGGAAGGTTAGGTTTTAAGTGTGGCGAGTAGCTCCAGGTTTCGAATGCGGAAATAAGATAAAAGGTTGCTAACTAAAACAAAATCCATCGCATGGCCTGCTACGATCACCCAAGCGTTGGTGCGTAAATTTGTGACGCCACGCCCAATTGAAAGGTGAAGTAGCCGGTCACTGATACCCCTCGCAAACACCTACCGTAACATTCGGGGATCCATCGACGGCTTCACCATCGGAGGATGACGACGACGATGAGGGCGACGGTGAGCCTCTCCTCGCCGGTGGTGGGGCTTTCTTCTGGCTCAATCGTGCACTGGCCGTACTCCGAGACGCCGAGTACGTCGTCGTTTTGCGGCCCACTGCCGACGTCCGTGGCGTGGTTTGCTTGCCCCGTACCTCCCGCTCCTCCTCACTGTCCGTGGACGCGCTGACGTGCTCGTCGTCGCTGCTCGTCCCGGGCTCGTCCTCGTCGTTCGTGGCCGGTATTTCAAAGTCTTCCCGATCCTTGGCATTCGCGACGGCCGCGTTCTTGGCGGCCTGCAGCTTGCGCAGGGCGGACGCATCCGGCACCTTGAACGTCCCATCGAAGGATCCACCCTCCCGGCGGGGCTCGCTAGCGTTCGGTGCGACAAACAGTGCCGTCCGTCGCAACGATTTAACACCCGTGGTGTCCGGTGTGGTGGTGGACTGCCCGATGGCTGCCCGTACCGGCGACTGGAACCCGCTCGCCTCGCCGGTTGATTTCATCGGCGACGCCAGCAAATCCGTGTCCGAGTCTTCCTGCAGGATGGATTTGTTGATCTCCGGCCGCTCAGCGGAACGCTCTTCCTCGTCGTTCTCGTCCAGCTCCGTCGTTTCGCCGTCACCATCGTCGGGCAGCTCATCATCGTCCAGCTCCGCCGTTGGCGTGCCCGCTCCCGTCGCCGGCGTTGCGCCATCTTCGGCTTCCTCCTCCGGCCGGGCGCTGGCGGCCGTTGGCGCACGGGACGACGAGAACGTTAGTTCCTCCCGGATCTTACCGAGCATCAGATCGCGGAAGGTGGTCAAATTCTTGACCGCTTTCGGATCCAAACACGGCTCCTTCATTATCTCGCTGGCCGTGTTGGCCAGATCCGTGCGCAGCCCCGGATCGTCCTTGATGTCCAGCGCCAGCAGCTCCTTGCTCAGCAGCTTCAGCAGCTCCTTCACCGTGATGTTGTCGCGCATGACGCGCAAAAACGACACCGCGATCGCGTTGTGCGGATTGATGCCCGCACTGCAGAAGACGGGCTGGGTGGAATCGACCACAAACTTGATCACCGTCTCGGGGCGCACCTCCGCCAGTGGGCTCTCGTTCGGCGCCTCCAGCACCTGGAAGAGCGTGTTGAGGAGCGCCTTCTGCATGATCTCCTGCCGGCGGCGCTTGATCAAACGCTGGAAGAAAATGCCGAGCAGCTGCTGCACCTCCGGATCGGTGGTCGGGTTGAAGTACCGCAGCAACAGCTTCGTCATAATGTCCGGCGACGTGCACTTGCCCCGCAGGATCAACCGACAAAAGCCCTCGATGATGGCGGAACAGATCGTGCCATCCTCGCACGTGTCCATAAAGTACACGGTCATCTTGTAGAACTCGTTCCCATTGCACACCGACTGCGAGCGCGACGACTCCTCGTCGTAGCTATTGCTGTGCCGATTGAACAGCGGCCGGGCGCTTTTGTTCTGCGTGCGCGAATCATCCTTCCCGACCGCGTCCTCGTTTTCCAGATCGAAAAACTCCAGCCCGTATCGGTCGAGCAGCTCGAACGCACACTCGATCGCCGTCTTCCAGAGGCGCGTCGAAGCCGTGTTCAGCAGCTGATCGTACAGCAGCTGGAACGTTTCCTTGCTCAGCCCATCGTACAGCATGCTGAACGCGGTCGAGGCACGCAACGCCCAATTGCGCGTCGAAAGGTGCACCGACTGGACGTGGCGGCTGATGAAGGACCGGTACAACTCGCACACCTGCAGCCGAAGCGTTGCAACCGAAGGGCTGTTTACGAGATAGAAACAAATCTGCAGACACTTCTCGATCGTCGCTTGCGTGACGCGGCGCGTTCGTAGCACCGTGTCCCGTAGAAGCGACATGCTGACGGCATCCGAATCGTTCCCACCGCCACCGTTCTGCGTCATCTCCAGCACCAACGGTTTGACCAGATTCGCGTACGTCTCGTTGCACACGTTCAGCTCCTCGTTCGCTAGCTCGTTCTGCTCCTCCAGCTCGAGGATCTTCATGCGCAGCGTCGTGATCTGCATCTTCAGCAGGGTCTGCTCGGGGTGCTGCTCGAGGTACCGGTCGATCAGCTGGCGCGACGTGTTCGTCACGTCGTGGCACGGTGGTTCCAGCACCGAGTTGACAAGCTCGACGAAAAAGTTCAACCGCTGCTCCACGTCCGTGATCAGCCGCTCGAACGTTTCCATTATCAACCGGACGTTCACCTCGAACAGCGTTTCGTTGCGGAGCAACCGGGCCAGGACGGTTTTCAGGTGCTCCCGGCCAAACTCATCGTTGAAGTCGTACATGAGCACGATCTCGAGCAGTATCTGGAGGATGTACTGGAAGTAGAGCTGCTGCAGCTTGTCCATCGTCTCACCGGGCTGGCTCGCGAAGGTGGACGAGGTGGAGGGCACGACGGTGCTGTTGTTGCTGGCGCTCGGTGACGTTGACGCCAGGAGCGCCACCAGGGCGGCCGGATTTTCTACCAGCGTCTTGATGTAGTCGCAAAATTGGCTCAACTCGCCCATGTAGTCTTCCAGCTCGTCCGAGTCGGCCTGCTGCAGGTACTCGAGCATCGCCTGCCAGCAGATCGCCCGTTCGATCGTCAGCTCCGCCAGCGGTACGGTTTTGTTCTCCTCCGAAAACTTCAACAGCTGGGCCATCTCTTTGACGCCATTTTTTCTGCGTAAACAAAACGAGACCAATTTGTGAGTATAAAACAGCGTGTGCTTTGAAAACGCGTCGATCGCAGTAGGCGCCACTTACTTGAAAATCACCATCAGAACCATTTTGGATGTTTTGCAAAACCGGTCCATATCCTTCTCGTCCGCGTCCAGCTTGAGCGCTTCCACGAACGCGACGTAATCGCGCTGGTACGATTCGATCCACTGGGGAATCATTACATTGCACATGACCTTCTGCACGGCCTCCGAGTGATCGGTGAGGCCCTGCTCGAGGAACTTCAACCGCTGGGCCACCTTGTACTGGCGCACTGGGTAGCTGCTCATCTGCATGTACGCGTGCCGGCGCACCCGCTCGTCCACATCCCACAGCCGCTCGAGCACGTACGGAATGAGACGATAGTTGCGCCCGAGCGAGGTGATCACCGCCTGGCGCACCTTCGGCGATGGGTCCTTGTCCAGATGGTAGATGTACGCCCGCACGACCGGATCCTCGGACGAGTTCGGATCCTGGAGCCGCTGCAACGCCAGCACCGCCTGCACCCGTACGTGCTGTGACGTGTCGCGCATCCGCTCGAGCATGTAGCGCAGGATCTTATCGCAGATCGCATCGTCCAGTGCGGCGTCCGAGCCGAGCGCGTTCAGGATCATGTTCACCAGCTGGCAGATCCGGAACCGGATCGACTGCGCACTGCTGATCGTGCTGAGCAGCCAGTCGAAGATCGATGACATGATCGGGTGCGTTGCCGCCTGCTCGCTGTACTCCGGGTCGGCCACAAATTTGGCGCAGAATTTGAGCACATTGTTCGCGTACTGGTTCGCGTCGTCGTGCTCCATCTGGCGCTTAATCACCTGCACGAACGACTTCATGAACGAATCGTGCGGTACCGTGGCGTACAGCTGCTTCAGCTGCTTCACCAGCTTCGCGTGCGTTGTTTCGTTTTGCTGCGCATTCAGCAGCGTCTGTATGACCGCCGTGGAGTACTTCACTTTTTCCGGCGAGCTGGCTGGCGCCACGACCACTTTTCGCCTTCGGGGTGGCATTTTGATGGTGTTTCTCGATCGGAAATATTCACTGTAAACTACAATATAAGACAAAACGTTTACACCGACATCAGACGCGCTCCCTCTCTCTTTACGTTCGCTTGTTTGTGTGCTTTCTATGTTGTGACAGTTCGCTCAGCTTGGCGTTTAAATTTAAGCGTCCTTTTGTAACGGTTTCGTGCAATGAATAAACACAGGGACAGGTTAGCTCACTCTCGTGATGCTGTTTCGAAGGAGTTGGGTGTAGCAACGTTTGGCAAAAATAGGCGGTGCTAGGGTGTTGCTGGATTTTCCCAGAAGGATTTGTTTTTTACTGTGGCTTTAAAGTGTATTTTTTGGGAAAGTCCTGTCGTTCAGGTATTTAAAGTGTGTGTTTTGAGCTAAAATACTACCTGTAATTGCTAAGTAAACTAGGTAAAATGAGGTAACAAAAAGAATAACACGTGAACTGACCTATTTTAGAAGATAAACTAACAGGACTTATTTTACATTTTGTTCTGAAATTCTGAAAAGGATTTTTTTATCTTCATCACATCACCACGCGAAAACGCAAACAGGGTTAACCAAACATGTCAAATAAAAAATGACAGTTGACCGACGTTCATAACCTGGGCCAATTTGACGTTTGGATTGAAAACAACAACAAATATCAACATCGTTAAGCAGAATCTCATCGCGCAACTGTTAGACAAACGAACAACTGTTTGCTACTACTTAGCTTTATCAGCATCGAGTATCCTTTAGCCAGTAGCTTTCGAGTGCTTACGATCAAACCTACAATGCCGGAACCGAGCAGTAACGATCACAGCAGCAGCAACCTTTACCTTCGGCTCCAACAATCGCAGCTGGTGCGTGCCAACATCCAGAACATATCCCAGTTCCTCAACACCGGCCTGAGTCCAGAAACGCTCGACATTTGCGTGAAGCTACTGGAGGCCGGCGTCCATCCACAATCGCTCTCGGAGGCGGTGATTCAGATACGGAACGAAATGGCCGCACTAAACAATGGACAATCCGGCGAGTGATTGAGAATGGCGTAAATAAATCTTTATTGTATCGTTAACTTCCTAACGTTAGCTTCGGATTGTGTTTCACTAATCGAAACGTGACATGTCTCCGTATTTGTCAACTGCTGGTGTAACCGGTTGTGGTGGCTGTCGCCTGGAAATAGGCACCGGTCTAGGGTTGTTCGTCGCATCCAATGCAGGTGGTGGTCCTTTCGTTCGTTTCTCGTTGAACGCGTACTGCTTGATGCCCGTGTCCTGACTCTGCGGTATGGCTTCGAAGCTAGTAAACGGTTTCGGCACGTTCACCGGGTTCAGTTTGTCGCCTAGCGCGGCCATACTGATCAGGATCGCTTCCTCGGTACGAATGGTACGCGAACCTTGCGTCGGGACCGTGTTCAAGTACACGTCGAACAAATCTTCTACCGTGTCGGCGGTTAGTTTCTGATCGTTGTCAAGCGCCGGTTCCAGCCCAAGGACACCACCAAAAACGATGAGCGCATGGCGATAGGAAAGACTCTTTGCTTCCACCTCGTGCACATTCGTACCCCTGTCCGAGGTACCGACGGTCATATCGTACCCTCCCCGGTAGGGACTCTTCGTGAACACCTCCGACAGAGAGTTGGCAATCCGGACTGTGTACCCCCAGTAAATGCCCGTTTCCTGCCGAGGCTGTGAAGGTGGCACCACCTTCGCGCGTATTTTTTTCGACTTCAAATCGGCTCCGTCGGGAAGTTTTACGGTAACACGTAAGTTTTCTTCGAGCTTCGTGTCTACCAGCACATCGTTTAGCAGTCCAACATTCACGTACGCACCAGCCTTGGAGCCTTTGGTCGGTTTATTCGTGACGATACCCTCCCGGAACACGAACTCACTCTGCTGCCGGAGATGGTGCTGCGAATCGAGTGGATTGAGCAGACCGCAGAACTTCAGATCGTTGTGTATCGGAAAGAAGTACTTTCGGAGGTACTGTGGACACTCGAGATACTGCAGAATGCGGGCCAGCTGTATGCAACACCGACGTGCGGATGACGAACCGTCCGTCGTCTGGATTGTGGTAAGCCGATCCATCACCTGATTGTTAGGACCATAGTCATCGAAAACGATCACCTCATCCACCTGGAAAATGCAGGCCGCTCGTGCTATCTGTCCGGCAAGGTACGTGCGCAGTTCGGGTGATTGTGCGTTATCCATTATCGATCCCGGAACGGCAATGCTGACCGTCGAAACTTGCTCGGCCTCGGTCACCGTTGCCACTTCCACCTTCGCCATGCATGCCTTCTCCTTCTCGAGCGCTTCGAATTCTTTCTGCACGCGCTTCACCATATGTTCCTGGCGTGCGTGGCGCTTCTTTTCACGCTTTTCCAGTTTCTCCCGTTCGGTGAGACGCCTTTTTTCTTGCACTTTCATGGTGAACACGTTTTACGAACACACAATACCCGGCTCGGCAATGGCCAAACGTATATGCACGTGTGGTATATAATCAACAAATGGCTGTCATCTTGAACATGGTGATACTTTATGGTTGCGTACGTGAGCGTGAACAAGTCAATTAAACGGGTTTTGAACATTCGTTTTTAAAGATGCTTGAAGCAGTGTACTAAAAATAACTACAACTATTAAATTTTTCCTTAAATTGTATGCGCAACTATGTCTTCGCACTTTAGTTAGTTATTCGAATCTTTATAAAAATATGATTTGAACTTTAAACATAATTCAATTGGCTGCGTACTCTCTCTGAACTCGTCCACGCTTAACTATAAACACATGGCGGTTAAAAATGTAAACAATTGCACCGAACAGTTCGTTTGTTTGTACTCTTGCGAAACACGAATCTTGTAGTGAATTCCTTCTTGTAGCTAAATCATTCGATTTTCCCTCATCACGATGGATGTAATGTCGCCCCAGCTAATGTGGATTGGTACACGGTGTTATCGTGTCAACCAAACCAAGGCAGCCGCGCAGGAAGAGCTCTCGGATCGGCCTCAGGGCTACATTGAGGAGGACACTTACGGCGATGACGATCGTGAAGAGGAATACGACATCGAACCAAACGATAATGGGAAAATGCAAACAACTTTCCACGTTCCTTCGTAAGCTGCTGCGGTGCAAAAAAAATTCCAATGAAGTGTACCCCATTATTCTAACGTCCCATTCGTTTTAGTGCATTTTACGCAATGATTATCGGAGCGAAGGGAATGACACGCCAACGGTTGGAGGCCGAAACTAAGGCACAAATCCGTGTACCAAAGCAGGGCACGACCGGTGACATCGTAGTAACCGGTGCCACACGCAAATCGGTCGCTGCTGCCCGATCACGAATCGAGCTAATGGTGCTTGCCGCACGAGCGAAGCAACAGTTTACGCACTTCCTCTCCGTGCCACTGAATGTACCGGACGTGATGAAAAGATTCACCGAGTTCCGGGATAGAGTCGTTCGGAAGCTGCCGGTCGCATTCAGCGTGGACGAGTCGTTGTTTCAGCAGCCAGAAAAGCTTCACCTCACACTCTGCACGATGTGCCTGATGGACAATGAGGATCGTGCGAACGGCGCACAAATATTGCTCGATTGTCAAGAGTCAATCGTAACGTACGTCGGAGCGCCACGTCGAACGTTCACTACACTAGCAATAAAATATTCGTTTTTCTTTATAGCCCCATCGTGAAAGAAAATGGCCCGATAGAGGTACGCATCCGGGGCCTCGAATACATGAACGATGATCCGCATGCGGTGGATGTGCTCTACGCAAAGATCGAATCACCAGCCCTGCAGACGGTGGCCGATCGAATATACGAGTACTTCACCACGAAAGGATTGATGCAGAAAAAGTACGACCGGGTGAAGCTGCACGCGACCCTCATTAATTCGCTGTTCCGCGCATCGCAAACGGAAATGGTCGACGCAAAGGAAGCGGAACGGAAACGTATCACGTTTGATGCGAGCGAAATACTACGCCTGTACGGGGAATTCGACTTCGGAAGCGTGACGATGAAGGAAATTCACCTATCGCAACGTTTCTCCACTTCCTGCACGGGTTACTACGAAGCTACGGCTGTGCTGAAGCTGTGATAAGACTCGGATTTGGTTAACTAAAAATATTATCTCATTAAAAAAAAACATATTGATTTTTCAAGGAAAGAAAAACAGGTTTCACTTTGCGACAGTATCGTACGGTCCTAACAAAGAACGAATAGCTACTATTAACATTTCCTATCATACCGGCTACGTATAGATCATCCACGAAAAGGTCAACAAACAAAGAATGCCGTGTTTCCACGCAGTCTACCATTCCACACACAAGATTGTGGAATATTTTCAACGCATCATTTAAAGAAGTAGTCGTAAGCTAGTCGGCAAAACATTCGATAAGAAAGTGAGGATAGATGGTAGCACTCGATAAGAAAGCGGTCAGGGTTCACGCACTAAATGCGCTGTCTCATGCAATGCCCAACGTCAAGCAGAAATCTCTGCCAAAAACTCCGGTTTGAACCATGAATCATTTCGGAGTCACAAAACGCTCCTATTGAACTAGATTACCGAATTTTACCAGGTCAAAGCACAAACCTCAAAATCCCTTCCCCCACCCCTTGGGCCCGGATAAGACACGCACCATTTTCTTAGCCATTCCACGCGTACGTGGCGCGTGTGAATATTTAGGCACTAATTTCATAACCGTTCAAACCGCAAATAACTCCACGCGGACAATCCGCTGTCGAAGAAGCCCCATTGTTTGCGATCGCCATGGATTATTTCATTGCCAAGTTCACCATTCTCGTGCCAAACGCGAATGGATTATATTTCGTACGCTTACGGAGGGGGAACAACGAAAGCCGTCGTCCCTTCCTATGATAAGGTTTCGGATGTATACAAACGAACGTACGAAGGAGGGGAAACGACGACGGGTGCAATATAATCGCACCAAAGCGCCACCTTGAGGAGGGCTTCTCTACTCTTTCAGCTAGAGGGAGTGTGTGTGTGTGTGTGTGTGTGTGTGGAGCAAAAAATTACATTAAAACCCACGCACGTGCTCATGGCTTCGGGTCATCGTGAGCGTGGATCGCTCAGTCGTCGTCCGTCTCATTCCGGTGTAGATCAGTGCCGCGAACGGTCGCAACATGTTGCTGAGCATTGTAGTCGGAGCGGTAGTGGCGATCCTGACGTACAAACTAGCCAGGTCACTGCAGTCATTTACTTATCGCCCCGAGCCTGCCGCGTACTAAACCCTCACTCGTACTCTCCCGCGCAGGCTTATCATCGAAGGCGGCCAGTTCCGGAAGAATACGCGCTGCGATGGAAAGGTGATCCTCATCACGGGTGCCAACACCGGCATCGGAAAGGAGACGGCCCGGGAGCTGCTGAAGCGTGGCGGGAAAGTGTACATCGCTTGCCGCTCGCTGGAGCGTGCGAACGAGGCGCGAAACGATATCGTTGCCCAAACCGGTCTGGCCGACATTCACGTCCGTGAGTTGGATCTCGCCTCGATGGAGTCGATTCGCAAGTTTGCGAAAGGGTGAGTGAAGCGATAGTCTGCGTTGAAGCACACCTTTGACCTTCATCGGACGCCATTTGCATTAGCTTTCTGGAAGAGGAACCCCGGCTGGATCTGCTGATCAACAATGCGGGCGTGATGGCGTGCCCGAAAGCACTCACAAAGGATGGGTTCGAGCAGCAGCTCGGCGTCAACCATCTGGGTCACTTTCTGCTCACGAACCTTCTGCTCGACCGACTGAAGGCGGCGGCACCGAGCCGGATCGTCAATCTCTCCAGCCTGGCGCACAAATACGGAAAGATCAATCGGAAGGATCTGAACAGCGAGCACTCGTACAACCAAGTCACGGCCTACTGCCAAAGCAAGCTGGCGAATGTGATGTTTACGCGTGAGCTGGCGAAGCGTTTGCAGGGCACGGGCGTGACCGCGTACGCCGTCCATCCCGGGACGGTCGATACGGAGCTGCCCCGTCATATGGGATCGTTTTTCTTTCTGTTCGATCAGTAAGTTAAGTGCTCAGTGCGTGCTCATGTGAACCCTCGGTTCCTAACCATATCCCTTCCTCCAAACGCCGCTAGCAAACTGGTGAAACCGCTGCTACGTGTAGCCTTCAAAACACCGCTCTCGGGGGCACAGACCACGCTCTACACGGCCCTGGACGAAGATCTAGCACAGGAAAGTGGCAAATACTATGCGTAAGTGACGTGGCGTGATGCGTGCCAAAAGAAAACCAAGGTCTTCTGCACTAATCGGTCGGCCCTTTATGCATTTCAGCGACTGCCGGGAGCAGAAGTTAAGCAGCTACGCACGCAACGACGAGTTGGCCGCCTGGCTCTGGGAGGAGAGTGCTCGAATGACGAGGCTGTAAACGTTTTATGGCGTTTTTTTGTTTGCTTGTTTGTATCGAAAGTCTGCGCTGTGATGTGGAGCAATAAAAGTGAAAAACATGTACCTCATGACGGACCATGCGAGAGGTTTTGCTCGCTTGGAACTTGGACGTCGATAGAGTTTTTATCGTACTAACACGTCGCTGCTAATTAGTATTCAGTGCATTATCCGTCTGTTATTAGCACTCTCGAATGAATTACGCTGTAATTTGTGGTTGAAAAGGTTTCTCAAGGTCGAAGCACTACGGCAGTAGATTTTCTTTGAAATCTTGATGAACTAGCGGCCTTATAGTCAAGTAGCCATGAATGCCAATAGTCTGATGTGGAATACGTTTCGGAAGATTTCATAGGTAACTAAGATCTCTTACCTGTAAAGTCAGCTTCTCTACGTAGACTATTGGCATTCATTTATCGAGCTACTGATGTCTGAAAAAAAAATCGTACGCTATTTTCGCGATGTACTGGAGATGTAAAAAAAAAACAACGTACCACTTTTTGTTATATTTTCTTCCTTTTTTAATTCAAATATCCTGTATTATGTCGGCGTATAGTTTCGTATTCTACAATTAGTATTACTTTCTGCAGTGGAAAGCAAGTCGTTCGACCGCTTTCCGAATCAAGCGTACCAGGCGTACCGGCTCCTATGCTGCATTTGGCTACCGACGGGCCTGTGCCATCGACCGTACGCAGTGCGCACTTGCTATTAAACATTTAAACTGTTCCTACACAATTTCGCCATCATGCTAAAGGTAGTGAGTAAAGATAGAACGACTCACAGTATACAGTATTTATATATAGTATTTTTGTTTATATTTTACAGATGAATAGTTTTTTTTTCTTTAATTACCATCTCTAACAGCTTCCACCGAAAGCATTCCGTGTCGGGTGGTGGTTGTGACACCCAACTGCTATTAATTTAATTTATCTAAACTCAGCGGTAAGAGAAAATGATGCCAAGATGCAGCAAACAGGATTTGGTAATTTTTCCTCCCTATAGTAGCACTGGAGGCTATTTAAAATGGACATTTAATGCTAGCGTTTCCTTACCCGTTCCCGTTGCATTGCACAGCGAACGGTGAGGGGCGATATTACTAGCTTAATATTCTAAAAAATTTGAAAAAAAAAACGTAAAACACATTATACTCGAATAAGTTAGCTCCCTAACGAACGCTTCCTCCCATTTGCGTATTCTGAGTTCCTGAACATCATTTCTCTGAATTATACAATCAACTTGTATGTTTAGCAGTTACGGTAGCAGCTTTAATTCGCTATAATAATTAGTTTCCTTTCGTCCTAAACTCCGTTAGGAGTAAAAGGTAGAGTATGTTCTTATCGTGTTTGTTTCTAAAGCAAATAGGATTTGAATGCGGTATGCTTCTCCTCAGTCTACTCGAAAGCGATCGGGGGCTGGCATATACTAGAACGCCACGCCATAGTTTGTCATTTCAAATGCGAATTGTAGCGATATCTGCGTGTAGTAGCACTGTACCCTAGTGTTTACTATTTTGGTTGAGTTCGCGTGAGCTGAGAACGCCACTATGTTGCTATCCGCTAGCTGGAAGAGTTTGACCATCGTACATGCTGCTTTCTACAAATTTTAGCGCTTACTGACTGACTTCTAGAAACGCTGCAAACATTAGGACAATTTCTATGCAACAAATTGCCCATCAACTGTTAAGCACTTGACGAGAGACCAGACACACTTCTTCCTCAGAAGCAACAATCAATGCACTTTTTCTTCCTAGTTGGAACTAAATAAAACTTAAAACGGTAGGCGCGCTTCGTTTAATAATAATACTCGACGGACAATTTTCAATTGCACAGGTAAGAGGTACCTTATCTACTAGAAATCCAGTCAGATTGAATCTAGCTGATATGTTGCCTAACATATTCTCTTTTAATACGAGTGTTTTGTTTTGCTTTTTGTTTTCTACCTTCTTCTGTGGTGTGGATCGCGAAAACGGTACGTCTTTCAGGATTCCTTTTCGCATTATTTTATCCACCTCACGCTAGGACTAAACGGGAGCGGCTTGCTAGCAGCCAGAGTTAGTATACAGATTGCGACACATATTCATTTATTTACATCATGCACACGCACACACACACACACACACACACACACACAACACAACACCGAAGCACTAAACACTTCCCAACGAATGAAATAATACTGCACACATCTTTAGTTCCAAGTTTACTTCCGCACGGCGCATTGGGCGCGTGGAGTCGGGGTTTATCTTTAATTCGCTAGTTAGTTTTTCTTTTACCAATACCAACGAGAAACTACAAGCAAAACTGGTGTTGCGATTGTATGTGGTTCGATCGTCTGGATAGGAACATATGCCGGCCGTTTAGCCGACAGGAGATAATTCGCGTAAAGTCGATCCTATTGATCCCGTTTACAATAGTGGGTTGAATGGATAGTGAGTTGAACGGTAGAAGCGTGTATGTGATAGGGGAGACTCTCAATATGGATCGTCAGCATGTAGAATAGTGTATAGCACAAATGCTTTGCTGGGTATTAGTAATAGTGCTTCCAGTAATGGTAATAAGGAAGGCTTCCTAGCACGAAGCTTCCAACGTAGTCGGCCATAGAACCGGAACGACAAGTAGTAGTTAGTTGGGGACACACGAACACTACTGCTATCTTTGTACAGGGACACATATTATCAAACGTACTTACACGCCATGCGTCTATATGTACACATAACAGAGTTCGCCTGTTTATTGCCATTGTCCAACGCCCGGCTGACTGGGGTACGGTGGATAGTTGTAATTGCTGACCGTCGTTGCCGCCGAAACCGGTGGCGGTGGTGGTGGATACGTCGAGTGGTGGTACTGTGAGTCACCGGGCGCCGAGCCGGGTTGGCTCGTTCCGTACGGTGGCCCAGTGGCGGACGATGGATAGTACGGGTAGGCAGCTGACGGTGGTGGCCCGGGTGGCGGTGGATAGTAGCCCTGCGGTTGCGGATGGTGGTGGTGATGGTACTGGGACGATTGGTACGGTGCATGATGGTATTGGTAGTTTGCATCGGGCAGGTACGTCGGCGGTGTGTCGTACGACGAAACGGCAGCTGCCTGCGGTGGTGGTGGTGGTGGCAGGGCTGCTGCCGGTGGTGCCGTCGCACTTTCCGGTCGATGGAAAGCGGATCCACCGTTCGTAGCCGTGCTGCCACCGTGGCCGGCCGAAGCAACTGAGGACGCGTTCGCTTGAGTTGTAGTGGTGGTGGTGGTGGTCGCATTATGGCTTGCAACAGCAACTGAAGGAGCAGTAGCGGCACCGTATCCTGCACCGACGGCCGATGTAGATGAAGAGTATGGAATGAATGACCCTGCTGGCTGTTGTTGTTGCTGCTGCTGCTGCTGCTGTTGTGGGTGAAGATGCTGCTGATGATGAGGCGGTTGGAGTTGTTGATGGTGTGGATGCTGCTGCTGTTGCTGCTGCGGATGAGATGGATGATGCTGTTGCTGATACGCACCGGCACCGGTATCAGAGGATCCGTTTCCTGCATCCGTATTGGGCAACGGATAAGAGCTCATTGAATAATCGGGTTGCACTGGAGCAGTCGGTTGTTGTTGCTGCTGCTGTTGCTGCTGGTGGTGGTGTTGTTGTATATGATGTTGAAGCGGCGGCTGCTGCTGCTGTTGCTGCATGGGATGCGGCAGATGTTGTTGATGATGATGGTGTGATGCACTTGCCGATCCTCTCGAGCTTCCACCACCCCTGGAAGATGCTGCAGCTGGTGCCTGAGGCTGTGTGTACTGTGGTTGTTGACCACCAACACCCCCTTGTGAGGGAGAAACTGGACGATGATTTGGCGGTGCTACAGCAGCTGCCACCGGTGTCGTTTGATGTGAGTAGCCAACCGTGGCTGTGGTGTCTGTTCCGTGCATGGTTGGTGGCGGTGGTGGTTGCTGAGCAGCCGCAGAAGCGCCACTCGCCGGTTGGTAATAATTCGAACGTACGGTGGCCGTTGACGTGCTATTGCTGGTTGATGTGTATGATGGACCTGATATGACACGTTAACACCACAGCGAAGGAGAGAAAGAGAGAGACAACACGAACACATGTACAAAATGAAACCAACCCACAGTGAATGAGATTAGGGACAAACCAACCATAAATGCTTGTTAAATAGACCTCTCCAATCTTGCCGATTTCATATTTTTGGCGCCAATTTACTTCATTAGCCCGAGCGTATTCAAACTTCTTTGGGAAAGATTTTTTCCCGCACTTATCGAATGAAAAGGTTCATCAGACGTGGAAGACAACCACAAATTCAAATTCGAACTCCTTTGCCTGAAGTGTGTCATGGGTACGTGAGAATATCATACTCATAGGAAAATGTTGCTTAACCTGACGAAACGCAAACGTTAATAACATAATAATAAAGCGTTAAAGTTAATCCGTGCCTGTGGAATGTTAATACAGCACATACATTTATGCATGTTTCTGGATGAATTATTAGATGAAAATTGCATTATTTTATCCGATTTTACAAATTCAGTTTTCACTGGACCAGCTATTTTCAGCTCAGTAGATGCACAACTAAAATATAAAGTACAAAAAATGTTCCTTTCTACTATTTGGGTAAAAACGTTGGAATCAAAGTCGAGACGCTGTCTTAATTTTATTAATAAAACTTATCTAAAATTACTTTCAAATTTTGGTAAAATCTACTCTCCATTTTGCCAATACCACTGATAATCCATTTGATTATCTGTCAACGTTTAGTGCGTTAGTATAAACACAAAGACACAGACAAGCAGTACAATGAGAACCAAGCCCCAAATGGACAGACGAATGAGGAAAAGAAGAAAACAATAGTACGAATCGTATCAGAATGGCGACCGAGATGGCGTTGGCTGCCAGTGTGGTTCCAAGAGCACCCATCCCCGCAACTTACCAGTGTATGAAGAGACGGGAGGAAGCACAGCTCCATAATTGGTCACGGTTGCCGGAGGCTGTTGTTGGGTTGGTGCCGATGAACTTGCCAGCACGTGACCATTGTTCGTGGTACCACCGCCAGGGGTAGTTGGTGGGGTGGTTCCACCCATCATCGAGATGCCACCACCGTATCCAGCGGATGCCAGTTGCTGTTGCTGATGGTGATGGTGATGATTGATCGGTTGACCCGTGTACTGATCATAGTACACGCCCGGTGTCGTCGTAGTAGCCGACGTCGTCGGGGCAGACACTGGCACGGGTGGAATCGGAGCCTGACCCACTCCCGGTGCGTGATAGTTTTGATACGGCGAAGCGGTGGCCGTGGTGGTGGTGGTGGTGGTATTTTGTTGCGCCGTGTGGTTCATCACTGCCGGCGACGGTGAAGGAGACGACGAAGCGGACGAAGACGAAATGTGCGTGTAGGGCGATGGATTGTTACGCTTGTTGAGTGCCTTCTTCGCTGCGTTGTAATCGTTTTTGGGCGCTTTCGGTGTTTTACTTTTAGCGCCACCGCCCGCACCCTTCTTTGTCGATGCGACCGGGGTCGGTTTCGGGTTCGGGTAGTCGATGTAACCGTCCGTCGGGGTCGGCGAGCGGGTAATGTTGCTGAGCGATGCCTGGAACTCGCTCTGGTTCTGGTTGTTGATCAGCGCCGAGGTGGTTTTCTCGAGGAAATTCAAACTCGATTCGTATTGCGGCACTGCCGATGGCTGATGATGGGGTGGATGGTGCATGACGCCACCTCCCTGGCTAGCGGCCAGATGGTGCATACCGTGATGGGGATGCAGATGCGGCTGCGGTAATCGATGCTGCATCTGGTCACCCATTGGAGGCTGGTAACTTTGGTGTTGTTGTTGTTGTTGTTGCTGCGGCTGTTGCTGCTGGTGCGAAAAGCTTCCATGCGGTTGGGCAAGATGTTGTTGCGGTATATGCTGCTGCGGGCCGTACATCGATGCGTTCATCGTATTGCTTGAGGAACCGGAGGAAGCCGCAGGGTTTGAAGGACCATACGGCATCCAAGAATGGTGCTGTTGTTTGCCAGGACCACCACCACCACTGGCAGCGCTGGCATTATAGCCGACCGACGGAGAAGGGACCGACTGTTGGCCATGGTTCTTGCCAATCGGAGTCGAGGGATGTCCTGCTGCATAACTCGCCGGGTACTGGCTCTGTGAACCAACCGTCAACGTGTCGGTAGCGGGTGTTGGAGTCGTGCTGGCACTGGGTGCCGGTAGCTTGCTCGCACCGTGCGTCACCTGGGTAGTAGTCTTCGGGTATCCATGGCTATATCCACTAGCGTCTACGGTACCCGGGGCTGTTGGCATCTTGTGCTCGTTACCCATCATCAACGGTGGTTGATACAGGCCACTGTTACTTGCGTGTTGTGGATTGTACATTCCTCCTGGTGGCTGATGTTCGCTACCCGATTTTTGAACCTCGTTCACCTTGGCCGGTGTCATCATGCTCTCGTGACCTACATTGCTGCCAACCATAGCACCAGCAGGAGGGACAGCGGTAGTAGTCGTAGTAGTGGGAATGTTTCCTCCAGCCATAGAATGCGTTGAGTTGGCCGTTGTCATCAAGCTGCTGCTAGTCGTTGTCACTTCCTGCACTTTGCTCGCTTTATGACGATAGTTCTTAAGCGACGACGGTGAGGCTTTTGTTTTGCGCTCGACCAAGTTAGGCTTGTAGACCAGTTTTTCTCTCGCCGGTGGTGAATCGTCATCGATAGTAACGGTGGCAGTTGGTTGGCCAACGGTCGACGATTGAACTGACGCACCTTGCTGTGCTTGCGGTGCCAAGGAATAGGCCGATTGGATCATCGGGAACTTATCCACCGGCTCAGTGACATTCGCACCGCCACTACCAACACCACTTTTTGCAGGAGCAGCATTCGTAAACGATGTCACCGTGGTGGAGGTGGTCGTGGCATGGGGCAGTCCACTGCTGCTACCACTGCTCATACTGCTCGTACTACTCATCATCGTATCCGTCGTCCGATCGCTTCCCATATGCTCCACATCCGTCTCCTTTTTCACACCCACCTTGTCTGGGTAGTCATCCACGCTCATCGTTTCCTTCTCGCTATCGCCATCGTCATGAATCGTCAGCGGCAACATGCTGGACGAATCGGACTTTTCGTCATCGTCCGAGTTCGAGGCAATGCTCAGCGAGTTTCCCTCGGAGAAATCTCCCGCCCCACCGCCACCGGTGCCACTTCCACCCGCACCGTTCTTCGTAGCGCCCGTCAGCAGCGAGGATGAAGCCTTCGCCGAGCTGAACGATAGACTGGATGTTTTGCGACCGGCCGCACCACCCGGCGTCGGTGTGGTGGTGATGATACTGTTCCCCTTCGCTGGCGTCGCGTCCTTGCTTTGGCCCACCTTGAACGCGGTACGGATGGCGATGATTTTGCCACTCTCCAGCTGCATGTAGATGCCTTTCGGGGACTTGAGCACCATCACTTTCTGACCCGCCTTCAGCACGATGTTCGATTTGTCCGCCGAGCTGGTAGGAATCACAACATCTGCGGAGAATGAAAAAAGTAAAAGGGAGAGAAAGATTAAATTTAATTCTCTCTTCTCGACCGGCTTTAGCGACTCACCGATTGGGAGTGTCATTTCTTGGGCGGTCATGCCCTGCCGCTGCCAAACTTCTGCCGGTATCCAACGCGTTGGCCGTACTGCACCAGCCACGGTCGTACGGTTCGCATCACCAGCCTGCATTGGGCGAACCTACGGATACGAAAGAAGAGGTTTTTTAAAGATCAGATTCTCCACCTATGGGTGCACAAAAAAATCTCTCTTACCGATGCTACCGGCCGATGTACGATCGATCCATCCGGTGTGCGAATAGTTCGATAGGTCGTGCCCATCGACGTGTACGAGTACTGCGGCTTGGTCGCTGCCTGCTTCTCCAGTTCGTAACCACGCTGCGCCTGTCGCTTTTCCGCCGACGACAGCTTCTTTTCCTTCCGATCGATCAGCAAACTCTCGTGCGCGAACGGAGCCTTCGTTAGCTTCTTCGAGTGAGATTCGAGCAAATGCTGCATCACGACGTCGATGAACTTGTCCTTCTCCTCGCTAAAGTCCTTCATCTCGCCGTCCTCACCGTCGTCGTAGCAGAGGCTCGTGATCTCCTTCATCGACAGATGCGCATCCGGATTGCACTCGTCCACGATACGATCCGACATGCCCTGCTTGTTGATCTGCCGATCGTAGATCTTCTTCTCGAGACAGTTGTCCATTACCAACCGGTACACGAAGCACGGCTTCTTCTGCCCGTACCGGTACACCCGACAGACGGCCTGCGTGTCGTGGCAGGGGTTCCAGCTGGCGTCGAACACCACCACCCGATTGGCACCGACCAGATTGATGCCCAGCGAACCAGCGCGAGTCGACACGAGGAACAGGTGCACGTTCGGGTTGGAGTTAAACTCGTTGATGAGCTTTTCGCGCTCCTGCGCCACCGTCGAACCGTCCAGTCCTTTGAAACGAAAAAGCAAATTAATAATTAACCCGAACAATCGGTGGGGGGGGGGGGGGGGGAAACGCCACCACCATAGCAACACTCACGGAAATAGCTCGTATTTTTCGACCAATTGTTGTCGGTGCCGGGAATTTTGTTGCGCTGCAGGAACCGCTCGATCAGGTTGAGCGTGAGCAAACTTTGGCTGAACACGAGCAACCGATCGCCCAGCCGGATGCTTTCCTCCAGTATGCAGAAGAAAATATCCATCTTCGGTGAGTTCTCCAGCAGGTCCGGGATGTATCCCTTCATCAGCTCGAACGCCCACTCGTACGGTATCTCGTCCTTAGCGTCCTTTCCTTTGCCCTCCTTTCCTTGACCAACAGTGGCAGCGGACGCCGTGGTCGTCGTCGTCGTCGTCGTCGCTCCAGTAGTCGCGGCAGTGGTAGTTGTCGTCGAAGATGTCGTCGTCGATGTCGAGGAGGAGGACGCTTCCTTATCAGATGTTCCGTCCGTATCCTTAGCCTCATCCTTTATGACTATTTCACCTTCCTCTAGTTCTAGTTTGATGGACGAGTCGCCGGTAGCCTTTTCCTCGCCATTTTCTCCATTCTTCTCCACCACAACCGGCACCACTTCTTCCTCCTTATCTGTGTCTTCTTTAATTTTCGTTGTCACAGTATCCTCCTCGCCCTTTTCCAGCTCCTTCTCCTTGCAACCATTTTGTTCGCCCTGTTGCTCGACCTTCGTTGCCTCACCCGTACCCGTAGGCGATTTGCAGTCCTCCGTAGTTCCCTTCTCCTCCTCTTCACGCTTGATACCCGCATCCGCTTCCGACACTTCCGTTTCTTTTTTGATCGCCGGCTTTACTTCCTCCTGCAGATCGAACGGTTTCTCTTCCTTCATATCACTCACTGGCGCTTTATCGGGCATCTCATCGGCACCGTTCGCGGCGATAGTTTCACCATTCTCCTCCACCTTAACCTCACTTTTGATCGCGACACCATCCTGCGCTTGCTCTTCGGTCTTTACTCGGACGGTGCTTTCCGGATTATCTTGCTTCTCCTGCTTAATCTCCATCATTTCCAGCTCGTCTTTAATCTCTTGCTTAACGATCTGATGATCCTCACCACCACCACCATCACCTTCGACTAGCTTGTCGCTGTTCTCTTTGATATCCATTTCAACGATTTCCGATGGCTTCTCCGGGCCAGGCAGATCGGGTTTCACTGGATCTTTCAGATCTTCCAGCGAGGGTTGGTTGGCGTACTGGGCGTTCGCTTGCTCTTGCGTAATGGCAGCAGCAGTTGCCGGATCTTGCGTTAGTTCGCTCGTCTCAGAATTCACGACGGTCGCGATGGTCGCTGTTTCCATCGGTTCCGAGGCGGAAGAGGCTGGCGTAGGAGCAGCTTCCGCACTAGCCGCAATGCTGGCTGGATTAGTCGTCCCTTGATTCAGGGGAAGTTCAGCATCACCAACGCCACCATTGCTCGGCTGTTCCACTCCGTCCCACTTTGGCATCGCGGAGTCGGTGTAGTTATCGTACGGTGTTGCTACAGTCGGTTGTTGCGGTTGATTTGATGCTGCGTTTTGCTGCTCTGCCCCGGGATAGTCGTACAAGGTAGCGCCGGCAGCGTTTTGCTGGTCGCTAGCTGCTAATGAAGTCGGAGCGGTATTGGATGTTTCGTACCCGGTTCCATTGTAAGTCGGATAGGATGTACTATTCGCAACAGATTCCGCTGTCGATTGCACGGTTGTCGGTGGTTGGGTGTAGTAAGAGTTGCCACCGGCACTGTTCCCGGGAGCACTACCATTATCAGTCCAATAGTTGTTTGTTTGCGAGTTATGCGTTCCTGTGCCGTTTCCATTGTTTGGATACTGAGCGGTACTTGCCATGCCCGGTTCAGACGCATTGGTGGCATTGGTGTAGGGATACTGATTCTGATCGTATCCTGCGTTTCCGGAAGCTGGAGGATACCCGGTTCCGTATTCGTTGCGGTAGTAGCTGTTATTGGCATAGTTATTCCCGTACGGATCGGCCGAACCCGTCCCGTAGCTATTACCATACGCGTTCGAATGGTCCGAACCGAGCATGTTCATACCCTGACTGTAGTTCCCATAGCCAGAATTCGGTGGCAACGGACCCGGACCCGCATATCCTTGATACGGGTACACTCCATCGCTGTTGGAAGACACGGCACCCGGGTACTGTGGCGTTGCTCCATCCACACGTGCCTGCTGCTGCTGATGGGTGTACATATTCCCACCCGCACCCTCCTGCTTCATCAGCGCGTCTCGCTCGGTCGCAAAATCGGACGTCATACCAACGCCTTCCACCCTCGGCATCATTGGCGGACCACTCGCGTCCATCAGCATGCTCGCGGCGTTTGCATTCGCGTCCTTGCTCACGTTGCTTGGACTGATCGTGGCCGCCGGCACCATCTTACCGTCCTTACCGACCGCTTGCGATTTATTGTTCAGTGCCGCTTTCTTGGGCGTGCGGGGCTTCCGAGGCGTTCCGTCCTTCTTCAGTGCGAGCGGTTTGGCCGGTTTCGGTGCGGCCGCATTCTTTCGGGCACCCTTGGCCGGGGTGGATGTGGGCGGTACCTCCACCAGCAGGTTACTGGCCATTGCTGCCGTCCCTCCGCCTCCTGCTTCTCCTCCTCCGTCGACTTCCATCGGAGTGGCGGTGGCGATGCCACCCGCGGCTGCCTGCAATGCAACGCCTGGCGCCGGAGGACCGGCCGTCGGTGGACTTTCGCCCGCTTTACCAACCGCCGCCGCCGGTGGTTCCGGCTCTTCCAGCTCCAGGTCGAGATCACGTTCGCTTTGCTTGAGAAAATTGTACAACACATCCGGATGGTTCCAGATCTTACAGCACACGGCGAACGCTTTGAGCGGATTCGGGACCGCCTTCGTCCGGACGACCTCGTTCATGAACACGCTGTACAGCTTGCGCTGGAACTCGGTCATGCGGATCAGCAGCACGTACTCCTCCTTCTGCGGGAGCGACGTCTGCAGGACGGAGTGCGAACGGCGCTGCACGAACCCGAGCAGCAGCGAGTGCAGCACGTGCGCCCGGTACCGCATCAGCTTGATGTCCTGCGGCGTAGAATCAATGCACTGCCCGTTCTGGATCGGCCGCTCGAACATGTTGCTGAACTCCGTCTTCGTGCCGAGATAGTTCGGCCGCACGAAGTCCACCATGCACCAGTACTCGAGCAGATTGTTCTGCAGCGGGTAGCCCGTCAGCACCACGCGCCGCTTCGATTTGATCTGCTTCAGCGCCACCGAGATGCTCGCGTGCGAATTCTTGATCCGGTGGCCCTCGTCGCACACGACCAGATCCGGGCCCGGCTTCACCAGCGCCTCGTGTATGTCGTCGAACATGCTGCGCTGCTCCTCCGTCGACTCCTTCTCCTCCTCCTGCTCCAGCAGCACCCCTCCCTTCTTCTTTTTCTTCTTCTTCGTCATCTTCTTCTGGCTGAGCAGCCGGTACATCTCGTACCCGATCAACAGCACGCCCCCATTCTTCGCCCACTCCAGCACCACCTTCGAGCGCGACTTGAGCGTCTTGTGGCTGTCGTTCAGAATGTGGATGCGGAAGTTGCGCGGCCGTACCTCGCCGTGGTTGCGCAGCGGGCTCGTCGTCGCATCCTCCGGCAGCCAGGTGTTGAACTCGTTCAACCAGTTCTGCAGCGTGTTGATCGGCATGATGATGAGCACCGTCTTCGAGCTGGTGTGCCTTAAAAATATATCACAGAAGCAAACTAACTGTAGCGTCTTGCCGAGCCCCATCGAGTGGGCCAGTATGCAGCCGAACCCGGTCGACGAGTCGTACCGCTCGATCGACTCGATGATGTTGTCGAACAGGAAGCGCACGCCCCCGATCTGGTGCGGTTTGATGATGCGCGCGATCTGCGGCGCGAGGAAGATGTCCTCCTCGCCGTCGGCGTGCCCGACATTGATCACGACCCGGCCCTGCTCGTCCGGCACGTTGTACGCATCGTTCACGTGCAGGCCACTGTTCTGCGGATCGTCGTCCGATTCGTCCTCCGGCTCCTCGTCATCGTCCGACAGCACGATGCAATCGTCATCGGACGAACTATCGATCGTGACGATCTCCTTCTTCTCCGGCAACGCAATCACCTCACCATCGCTGTCCTCATCCTCCTCCTCGGGCTCGTCCTCCGGCTCCAGCTCTTCCTCACTGTCCACCATCTCCTCGAACGTGCGCACCGGTATCAGCGAGGGTGCAGCCGACGCGGACGCCTTCACCGGTGCTATGCTGACCGAGGGTGTCAAGTTGGTCGTTGCAGCCGGTGCCGCCGACACCGTCGCCGAAGTCGTCGTCGTAAGGGACGTCGTCGCGGTGGAAAGCAACAGCTGCCGGTTCTTCGGCGGACGACCGCGCGTTTCGAACGGGTTTTTAACGTATCCCATGCGAATCGGTGCCGTTGTTGCGGTGCCACTGCCCGCCACTCCACCACTTCCCGAAGCACCGGCCGTGGCACCCGAAGCCCCGGACCCGGACGTGCCCGGTAGCTGGGACGACTTCAGGATCGATGCGTGCCCCTGCAGAAACTGCATCACCTTCTGCTCGGTTTTGTTCGTTTGGCGCTCGAGCGCGAGCTGCCGCTGGACGTCGCGAATGATGCGCTGTTGCTCCTGGACGCGAGCCAATCGCTCCAACTCCTGCCGCTGGGCGGCCAGCGTCGATGCGTCCAGCTGATTGTCGTCCATCACCTCCTTGATGTTCTTGCGCAGATTCGTCACCTTACGCATGGCGGCATCTTTTTTGGTGATCTCCAGCGAAATCTCTTCGTTGCACTCGAGCAGCTCGCTGCTGCGCGATTTCGCGTTCGCATCCGTTTTGGAGACGGGTTTCACGCTAATCTCGCCCATTTCTTTTAGCTTTTCCGATATATCAAAGTCCATGGTTGTTTGTGGCTGCGATTGTGACTGCTGATGCTGCTGTTGCTCCGCAGTTGCTGCCTCCGATGCGGCCGACGACGTCGCGGCGGCTGTCGTTGCGGTACTATTATTATTTTTCGATTTCGATGATCGCTTCCTGCCGCTGCTTGAGCTGCTGCTGGTGCCACTAGCGGAACCGTGATGGTAGTGGGTTCCTTCCGGAGGCTTTACGTCACCAGCGACAGCAGGATACATGTTATGGTGGTGAGGATGCATAGCTGCCGCCGCATTCGTTGCCCCATCCGGTGCCGTGACCGTGGGTTGCTTGCCGTGCTTATCATCGAGCAAATTCGAAATCTGGAAGGACGACTTTGTGCTTTCTCCCGCCGCTCCCAATGCACCACCCATTCCGGGATCGGACGGTGGTGGACAGTACGCATTGGAGCTGTTGTGACTACCGGCACCGTGCATTCCGTCCGCGGGCGCCATCCCAACCTCCGGTGGTGTGTTCTTCGATTTCTTTATCAAAATATTGTCGAGAATTTCTATTTTTCGCTTCCCACCGTTTCCCGCCGGTTGGCCCGCATTGGCTAGTGAGGTGTTGCTGGCGGGTGCAATGGTCGTCCCTAGCCCACCCATACCGGAGGTGTCACTTCCCGACCCAGGACCAGGATTCGGTCCGTCATGGTGCCCAAGAAGCATCTCCTTCTCATCTCGGTACGTCGCGTTTCCCATGGCAGGATTGTGATGAGCGTACTGATCGCCAACGGAACCCGCCATTTGTCCGTAGCTTGGGTACGCTTGGCTTTGCGCATTGCCGTATCCACCCATCGCCGAGGAATGGCCCGGATGATGCACCGGATGACCATGATGATGCATACTAGCCGGGACTTGCGATCCCGGATACGAAGCTGCTGCTGCCGCTGCTGCTGCTGCTGCTACTGCGGCTCCCGGTTGATGGTGACCGTACGAATGGCCGTACGGATTCTGGTGCGGATGATGCGAATGGTGATGCGGGTAGGCATGCTGCGAATGTATCGGATTCATCGTCCCCAGCCCGGCCGAAGGTGGCGGAGGTCCGTGGGGCGACGCATGATAGGCGGCAGCCGCACCGCCACTGTGTCCGTGGTGCATCGCCGCGTACGGATCGGCGTAATGGCGCCCGTGATGATGGTGATGGTAGTAAGGATCCTTCATCTGGTGATGGTGGTGATGGTCCATCATGGCGGCCGCATATCCGGACGACAGATGATGGGACGGAGCAGCCGTCTGGGCGTACTGCTGATGGTGATAGGCGGCTGCTGCTGCTGCGGCGGCGGCGGCGGCTGCTGCGGCCGCTGCCGCCGAACCGGATGATCCACTGGTCGCCCCAACGCCCGGTGCGCTGGATGGCCCACGCCCAACGCCATCCCCCGTCGGTTGCGAGTGATGGTTATCGTTCGGATCCATGACGATGGCGCGATCTCGAGACCGTCGAAGTTTGCGATTTCGTTTCGTCCCGCTCGTCAATTAAAGCACGTCGTCCATCTTCGATCGTCGAGTTCCGCGGCGGCGCTTACGTTTGCTGTCGGTGGAAGTGGAAACAAGAGACGCGCAAACGTTAAACGAAACGATGTCGAAACCAGTGCGAATTAGACACGTTTTTAGCGAAATGTAAAGGAACTTAAAGGACACAAAATAATGTTGAAATGACTCACACACAGAAACGCACAAACACACACCCATACACACACACAGACACGGCCCTGGACAAGGAGAGGCAGACCCGGTTTGTTTGAATAAGATAATTCTATTCGAGAGGAAATGGGACTATTATCATTGTGATTCCTCGTCCTCGCCCTCATCCCAGCCCCACAGGGCAGATCTATCAGGCTGCTGCAATATTTTATGCTACCTCAGTGCCATCCATCCCACCTACCCCTACCCCACCACCCAACCCACCAGGGAAGCCAGGACACATTCACACACAAATGCACGGATAGGGGAACAGAAAGAGCCGGCGAATGACAATAAAAGAAAGACAACCGAACGAACCGAGACGGCTCGCTGGCCACACCAGGCCAGAGGGAGAAGGCAATCGACGTTTGCGAGTGAGCAAAATACAGCGCGCACACGTTCCGCCCTCGGAATAGGACCACGGATAACGATGGGCCATTGGATCATCATTGTGCCCCCTCCCTGCTGCTCCTCCCCGCCCGGGGTTTTGCGGATGACACAGCACAGCAACCAGAACCATATATACACGCCACAGAGATGCATGAAGGAGCAGAGTGCCAAATCGGCATCGAAGTCACACGGTACGCGTTTCGGTGATACATTTCATTCATGCGCATTCCCACGAAGATCTCGCGCCTGTACGGGTCAGCACACGCCAGTCCACGAAGGACCATTTCCGGCAGAGCACACTAATGGGTACCGAGTGTTGTCGGTTTGAAGGTCGCACCGATGTTTGTGGAGCCAAGGCTCCCGGTACAGCAAAAGAAAAAAGGAAAATGTCCCCGCTGTTACTAGGATACATCTTCATCTGGATTCGTTTAAGTGTGTAATATCGCCAGGAACGGTTGAACACTTCGCCGCTAGCATTCGAGCTAGCTCTCGTAATGTGGTAGAGGATAGCATTTGCAATCGATATTGGATGGAAGTGCTCTTAATTTTATGTACTTGTTGAAATAAAAGCTCCAAACGGGTACATGATTAATAATACAAAAACACATAACCAGCAGCCAGCTTCCACCTTCCGCCCCGGTCAGCTCCCAGCGTTACTCTCACTCTCTTCCAGCACACACGCGTGTGTGCGTGTGTGTGTGTGTGTGTGTGTGTGGATTGGTACGAGTAGTACATGTTGTGTGCCCGCCAATCTTGCCAAACACATCCGCACCCTCCCCGTCCATCATCGTCCTCTTCTCAGAAGCTCATCGCTTTCGAACCAATCCGATTGCGGGTGGGGTTTGTGTGTGAGTGTTGCTTGTTCAGGGCATGCTTTGGTAGATTTCGTTCTAGCATGCCCGGTTAACCATCCTCCTCCTGCTGGCGAGGGGGTGGGAAAAGCTTTCAAACAGCAGCTTGCCGTCGTGGCCTGCGTCCCATTCCACGACCGAGCGGGAGTGCACGGAAGGCAAAGGTGGTGCAGCGGACGGGTAGCTGCTGTGTATGTGTTATTTAGTTTCGTATGTCATTATTCGGTTTGCAATGCATTTCTATCTGCACACATGAATAATACATCGGGCTCGCGCACTGCCCTGGCCACTGTCCGGTGGGGGATGGGTTAGGTTTCTGCTGGTCAAGCCAATCCGGAGCGGACAGGGAGCTGGTCGCGAATGCGGGACACAGGGCGCCAACGCTGGCTGCTGCGCTTTTCTAGAGCACAGGTCCTCCTCCACCCCTCACTAGCTGGCGTGCTGGAGGAATGGTCGTGGAACCCTCCCCAATCTAGCAGTCAGCCGCCGAAAGAGCGCAGAGTCATCATCGCCACCACCATTTGCTCCACCAAACATGCCGAAGAGAGCGCGAACGGTGTGCGCGCTCCTGGAGTAGTCAGTAGAGCAGGATGCAGGTGTATCTTGCATCTCTTGCATCCCAACGCACGGCACAGCAAGCGACGAAAGCCAGAGAGTGGAGATAGCTTCTGCGTGGAGTCGTGGAGTCGTGGAGAGTACGGCTGCGTCTGCGAGAATCTTTGCGGCTTCAGCAACAGTAACAGCAGCACCCCTTGCAGACCCAGCGCTGGAGGGGATGAGGCACATCCAATACACACGAATGCTTCTTCTGGAAGCATCATCTTTCGTCAGGCGGTGGATATTTGGAACCACCGTCAGGAGAGCGTTCGGTCGTTCGTTCTTGAGAGCTGCTGCTGCTGCTTCGTACGTACGGGTACCACCACCGTCCGTGTACCTTAAAATTATCCTTCACGCACGGCAGCGTCTTGTAATGTCCACGGGGCTGTTCCTCCGCTAATCAGCGGGTTTCGCAGCGGATGGCTCAACTGACCGCATCGAGAGAAAAAAAAAGACAAAAAAGGTACAATTTCACGCACGTTACTCGAACCAAACGATGGAGTACGCAAACGGATCGGAATAATGCATCGCTTGCAATTAAAACCCTACCGAACCGCCGTATTGCTTAGCGCTCTTTTCATACATAACTCTGCCGAGTGGGATGGAGAGCAGCGCAGAGCACACGGTACATAAATAAATAAATCAGCTCATTTCGCAATGCATCACCGCAAACAACCCGGACAGGGGTAGCGCACAAGCAGTGAGAAGTGAGTCAGAATATTTCCTGTCTGTTGTTGTTTTATGCACGATTCTGATACATTTTTCGCATCGAAATGTTGCAGTCGTAACTTGCTTACTTTCACTTTGCGACTCGAATATCGGCCATATGTCTTGTTGGAAATCAAACAAGGCCTACTTTGCTAAACAATGCTCTCGGTAAAACCCCGTACATATACGTCACGCTAGCTCAAATTGGATTGGACGTTCTTCGTGACGTTTCTCGGCGGCGCTTTTACTCTTCCTCCCTCCGGGTAATCGCGCGGTTCCTGTGGGAACGTGAGGAAATGAGTTTGTTCACCTTGACCGGAGACGGTTCTGGTGCGTCAGGCAGCCTTGGTTCATCCCAGGATGTGCGCGGGATGAGCATATATTCGCTCGTACAACACATACACACACGCACACGCACACACCCTTTGACTGGGTGGAGTGAACCACCGCAAGCTCCTACCGGGGACTTTGCAACATTGGCTAATCCACACCCCAAGCACGCATGTGAAAGCCATCGCCAACCAAGGTCCGGTGAGGGACGTTCTCAATGGGCCATTTTCACCGACGCCAGTGCACAGTTTCGAAGTGGATTGGTCGCGAGAGCCTCTGGTGAGTGAGCTTACACCACCCTTTTAGTACAGCATTTCACAGCAGAGGAACCATCGATGGAAAGAACCACCGGCGCGCAGGCGGTCGCAGCCAGCCGTGGCGGCGTACTTCTTCCTCGGAACGACCGAACCACTGCATACACATACCAGCACCGACAAGAACACACACACAGACACAAAACCTCCCAGCACTGGTTTTCACGGGGTACCGATGGTAGGGCAAGACTGTGAGGCTGCTTATGATTTCCAATCTACATTCCACAAACATTTGGTGAACATATTTTCGATGCGAAACCTTTCGTTCTTCTCACAGAGTACCGTAACTTAACGATTTGACAAGCACAATACCGAGTTACCATACGCACAAACACACGCACACATAATTCGGGAGGAATCTTCAACGAAACCGAGCAGCCACAGGCACACATACACACGTACACAGTGCAACTTGGAATCTTCTTGGAAACGATTTTACCTGCCTTTCCGCAGAGTGGTGCGGCTTGGGAAAACACACTTTTCACTGTGCTCGACGGCTGGTTGGACAGTTTCTCTTCCCGTTTTCGTACCCTAGCACATGTTTCCAGCACTATTTCAGTACGATTTCACCGTTTTTCATTCTACACCTTCTCGCGGCAGCCATTAAAACGGAACGGCGTTTTCATTACTTTTTTTTCTCTCACTTGATTTCGCCTTCTCTTTTGCGCTTTTTGCCATCTCCCTCTGGCGTATGGTATAAAACACTGTTGTTTACAAATGTATTAGACCAGTGTGACAGAGCTGACTAGACTGTACTAAAATTCTTGTTGGTCTAAACATCACATTTGAACAAGACGTTTATCTATGACTCGTGGGAGTAAAAGGCTTTCACTCGCTCTTTGTTTTCTTTTCTCACAAATATAATAAATAGACTCAAGAACTATAAAACATTTGCCGTAACTTTATGATCGCTAGAAATCACAAAGTATGCAATGTTCCAACAGTGAGTTAATAAACTTTCATATGAGTTTGCCATCCCTGCGCAATGTCAAATCAGCTGTCAAAATATTGATTGTCAAAAGCAGTACCCAAAACTCCGTAAACCATCAGAAAACTAATGTAGGTGAAAATATCTCTCGCCTGCAAAACAAACCTTTTTTCCCACTACATTCCATTCGCTCTGGTCCATTTTGCAGCACCACTGGCAGCGCACACGGGGCTCCTGGAACAGGATGGGTAACTACGTGTCGCTGTATTTGACCAACCCGAAGGGAACTCCACAGCCGCTCACCGAACCGAGCTTTGATCCGAATCTTGGTTTCCCCAATGGCCGGAAGGAGCGGGGTAAGATATTGTGCAGTGTTTGGGGCTCGGTCTATCCCCTATTCCTTTTGTCATTACTCAGGGAAGGCTACTGGTACCCTTGTTGTAAGGGAATTTGCCTAAAAACAGGGATAATTTCGGTGAAACTATACTGAATTACATAACATGTCAGCTTGACACGGTACAGGCAGGAGTGATCGTCTTGCGCGCGTCAAAACAAAATTACGTACATGTTGTGATCGGGCTGGTGAAGCCGCTAATTGTCTAATGACAATTTCTTTATGTTTACCATTTTTAGTAATGATTGCCACCGAGGAGGAGATGGAAGCGGCAAAACTACCTCTGGAGGCCCGTGATTACTGTGCGCACAAGCTGATCCAGTACCGTGCCTGCCGGTCCGACGTTTGGCCATGGGCGTACAAATGCGCCCACGAGAAGCATGAATACCTTAACTGCGAATACGATGAGTAAGTAAAGTTGCGTTCGGTATAGATTGGAAAGCTGTTACGATAATGCAAGTTTATCCCCTTTTTCCAAAGCTATATTCTCCGGCTGAAAGAATACGAACGTGAGAAGAGACTGCTACAGCGGAAGCTGAGAATCGAAAAGAAACAGGCGCAGGAACTGTCTGCTTAGTGCGGCGGAAGGAACAGCAGTGCAACATATTTTCAGTCCAGCGAAAACTTCAGTTCAGATGTTATTTGTTTGCGGTGATTTCCCGCACTCCTACATACGCGGCATGTGAGCATACAGAGTCAATAGAGAAGTACATACTTGAAACGGATGGCTACGTTAGTCAACAACATCATAAAAAAATCATCCGAAAGCATTTACGAGATCGTGCATACAAAATAATATGAGGAGTTTTTTTTTATTCGGCATCTCTATTTACATTGTTCCCGCGGAACTTAATCCGGACGCGATCGTTGTGACCTTCGCGGTTTCGCGCTACCTCGATCGCCCAGAACTGAATCCTTACCACCAGGATGGCATTTTCCGGTCGGAATTCTTCTTCCGCATCGGACCGCAACAGTGTGCCGTAACTGAAGTCTTCCAGGCGATTAAACTTTTCCATGTACGCTCGCCATTTCGTCTTCCCTTCGGAGCTCTTCAGTTCGTTTTCATTTACCACCCGCACATCCATGTCGGGGAACATCCGTCGGAACTGCTCGTATATCTCATCGTCGTACGGAGTGAGTCGAAGCAAGCGCGGATCCACACTGCACAGTAGATTGAAATGTACCTCGGCGTGATCGACCGCTTTTACGGCCCACAGTTCTTCCACGGTGCCATCGTTGACGAATTCTTCTGCCGGTCGCGATAGGACGTCCATTGTTGTGTGCTTTTGGGGGTGCTTTTCTTGTGCCAAAAAGAGTATGCCCGGCGTATTTTTAATGCTCGCACAAAAAATTCTAAACAAAAACCCGACCTCGTTGCGGCAAGTTGCTTGAAGTTGACGTTTCCCAAGTATCAATTTTGACGTTTTCGCAAATGTCAAACTGGTAATGGCAGGTGAAGAACAACAACAACAAACGAACAAGGAAGGGTGGAGGAGGGCGGTTTGTTGTGATTGCTGAGCAGATTACGCTCACTAGACGGAGTAGATGGTTCGTGGCTCGAAAATGGGAACTGAACTACAACACTACTATCTGGAACTATCCCCGGATCCGATACGATTCGACGGAACGGGTTTGCTGACAAACGTGTTCTTTGACGATGCCAAACAACAGGTTCGTCTAATTAGCTTCTCTTTGCCGTACCCAAATTAACTTTCCTACGTCTTACATTAGGTGATAGCAGTGCGCTCCGGAGGAGCGACAGGAATCGTAGTGAAGGGGGCGCGCGATGGCGAAAGCTTCGTATTCTGCATGGATCTCCATTCGACCGACACACCCGATGCTCAGATACGCTCGATAAAGTTCTCGACCGACAACCAAGTGCTTGCGGTGCAGCGCAGTGAAACTTCGGTAGAGTTTATCAGCTTCCTGCCGAACCATCGGCCAAATCTGCAAGAGATGCTGCTGTATAAGGGCAAAAGTACCATCAATGGGTTTGTTTGGGTGCAGGAACGACAGGTTGCGCTGTTCACGAACGTTGGGGTGGAGATTTTGATGGTGAACTTTGAGAAACGTGCCCTAAAATCGGTAAAATCACTGAACATTACGATGAACTGGTTCAGCTACTGTCCGATATCGAAGTTTGCGCTGCTCTCCTCAAACCTTGGTACTATCTTGACTCCAATAATCCTTAAACCAGCGGCAATAACCAAACTACCCCGGCTGGAGCGTGAGTGAAAGTTTTAAAGTTAATAAGGAACACAAAATGATATGTCTCCCTCTCTTCCATCCAGTGGGAATCGATCAAGGTTGCATGGGAAAGGATGTAACACTCGCGCAGCTGTACGGAACGAATGCAATATTGATCCTGCGCCAACCTCCGAACCGACCGTTTGAGGTTGTGATTTACCTGCTGAATGGTCCCGGCTTGGCACCGAAGAAATCACACATACTCAAGCTCGGTCAGAGCGGACGCTTCGCCATGAACGTTGTGGACGACGTGGTGATCGTGCACCATCAGGCGACGGCCAGTTCGATGCTGTTCGATATAGCACTCAGCAGCAGTGAAACCGAACATGGCACCGGGGCCATCATCCATTCACCTATCATTCCGGCAAAACCGATACGACCGTTTCAGCTGGAGGTACCGAGCATTTCGCTGGACGGAAAAACAATGAACTGCGAATTATGTACGTATGGGATGGGATACTGATTGGATTGAGCGGAGAGGAAGCATGCGTCTAAACATTCTGCACCGGTATTCGGTATTTTTCAGACACGAAAGACTGGGTGCTCTTTCAGCCGAACATTGTGATCGACTCGAAGCTCGGATGTCTGTGGTTCGTTCAGCTGAAGCTCAATGCGCTCTGCGCGCTCATCACCGACCGGCTACGGCTGGTTGAGTTTCTACTGCAGCGAAGCGATGGCAAAAGCGTTATCCTCTCGGTGCTTAAGGACATGATGAGCACGGCGTACAGTGGCACGATGCTGCCCGTCCTCGAGAGCATCTTTAACAAGCTGAACGCTCTGTACAAAACCGTGTTGGACAGTGAGCTGCAGAGTCAGATGGCTCTGATGTCGCTGGCAAAATCCCCCATGAAGGTACCAACGCCACCGAGGGTGCTAATCGACCAAGCCGACATGTACACGATCGTGTTCTCAACCATTATCGAGGCACCGCAGATGGGCAAGATCCTGCTGCTCTATCTTAACTCACTCGCGCGCAACGGTATCAACGCCAATCACGAGCTTAGCAAAGCGCTCCTAATCGATCTGGTAAATCGTCGGCAGTTTGACACGCTTCAGTTTCTGCTGAAATATTCGGCGCTAAATGAATCGAAAGCTCTAGCCTGCTTTCTGCTGTCGTTGTCAAACGCAAACTATCCGGTCATATCGCAGTTGGCGCTGGATATGCTCGCCCGGCTAAATGCTAACGAAATTATACTGGAAGTGCTGCTCGAACGGGGCCAGGTTATCGATGCGCTACGGCTTGCGAAACAAATGCCCGGTGCAGATTCGTTGCCAGCGCGGAAATATCTCGAGGCGGCGTATAAAACGAGTGACGCGTTGATATTCCATTCGGTGTACAATTTTTTCCAGATGAAAAACGTGCGCCTACGGGGATCACCAGACTTTTTGAAACGTGAGTGTTTATAATGTGGTGTTGCGCTTAATGCGCTATGCTTAAAAATTAATGCGCTTAACAATCTGGGTTTTTTTATATTTCAGATGAGCAGTGTGGAGAATACGTGCAATATTATCAAAATTTGATCACAAACCAGTGCTTGTAAAGCAACATTAATTCTAAATTAAATAGACTAACGTATCGAACAAGACATTACCAGAAGCATAAATCGTTTCGTTTATTTATATTAGCAGAAAAAAGTACAAAGATACATCCGGTGTTAATTGTACAATAAGGCAAAAAAAAAACAATACGATGTATAGTCAACCCTGTGCAATGTGTATCAATATCCCTATGCATGCGTCGTTGCTTGATTTGGAGTGAAAATAAATATATCACTGGCTTGTGCCACCGTTTGTAATGGACTGCATGATAGCTTCATCCTGGAGCGAAAAAGGGCCTAAATTTATTTAACGTCTTACACAAAACATCCACAGCAATAGCAGTACTTACCGTCTTAAACCACCAGGTGTTTGGTTTGAATATCATTCTGGAAAGGAAACCCATCTTCCCCAACGGAGCAATCGCGTGGAGGTGAAGATGCTTCACACTCGTAAACGGTGGAATGTGAAACCCGAAGGAGGCATCCGCCGGATCGAACTGCCGGCTTCTCATGTAGTTCACCAGCTCCTGCTTCAGTTCTTCAACTATTCGGAGAAAAGAAACGAAAAACTCCTTTATCTACCACTCCCCATGCTAATCGTGCAACGATTACCTACGCAAGGGCTTATCAGCGGCGGTGAGTGAGTTTACGTTTTCCAGGTGCTGGTTCGGAATCGCCAGATAGTGGAAGTCGGATGCCGGCCGGATGTCTTTGAAAATACACAGCCGCTCGTTCTGGAACACAATTTCCGTCGCCGGGTCGGCTCCGGTTGCAATTTTGCAAAAAACACATTCCGGCAGTGTATTTTGCGTGGAAGCCATTGGACGACGGAGTTGTGGGGTCGTTGGAGCTTTTTGCTACACTCACTGTCTGTCTTTGTTTACTGCGACCTGATGAGTGAATGTCATTCAAGTCAGCTGGGCAGGGTTTACGTTAAAAAGCAACGTGATTGGAACGATTCAAATTAATCTTTTTTTTTTCACTGCACCAGTCAAATACACATTCGATTTGTTAAAACAAGTAAAAAGAAAACAAAGAACGGCACCAATACACATTTTTTCGGGCTGGGTATGTTTTTATTTTCCAACATTGAATAACATTTCTTTTTCTATCGCTGCCACTTCTCTCTGAATTGCGGTACTAGTCGATTGTGGTAACCGACCGATGTTGGGACAGAAATAAATAATAGAGTTCGCTTCTTTCGCGATTTTGACTAAACACTTTAGCTAGTTAGATTTTGGTAGCAAGATTACACTAGTAATTATACTCGGCTCCTGTCCTGGAAACAAACAGGTGACGTTAAAGAGTGTGTGTGTGTGTGTGTATGTTTCGTTCTACATGGCTACTGTGATAAATGCTAGCGATTGAGCTAGCCCACCCTGGGGGGAGCACTCAGCTTCAGTGCACTGGGACCTGAATCGTTGGCATTCGAATTGCTCCCACCGTACGGACTACAATCCACATAGCATTCCGGTGTGCGAATGGAGCACTCCTCCTCCACCACCGCATCACAGCGAGGACACTTCAGACGCTTCTTGGTGACCGGCGATGACTCACCACTGGCCTCCGTGGGCGAATCGATCGGTACGGTACAAAAGTTGTTCGCACACTGTTGATGCATGGCGTGGCCGCAATCGCCCATCACGACAACCGGCTGCCGATCGCTGTTGTACAGCCGCCCCCGGCACACCATACACTTGACGGACTTAACAGTCAACCCGCGCAATGCGATTCGCCGTTCATGGGCAAACTTTTCGTGCAAATCGTGCCCTAGGATGCGAGCCGTCGTCTGCAACAGGAGCGTTTCGTACGCCGAGTTCGAGAGCATCCCAATCAGCAGGTGCTTGATGTCACCGAAATTGCCGGTATTCGTGCCGGACGTTAGCACCAGCTGAACGAGCTTCGAAAGATCCACAAACTCGCTGGCCGAGTGGAGAATGTTTTTCGTGATCGCGGTCAGATCGTTACGTGCGAGCACGAGCTGGAGCAAGGCGAACCATAGTTGCTCTCGGTCCGGTTCCGTGAGCACGGACGATGCCCGGGTACAGAGAGCGCCCACCTGTAGGGCACACATTTCCGCCCCACTTTCCGGGGCGGTTTTCAGCGTTTCCACCGCCACCTCGTAGGCCGATTGATAGTCACCCTGTTTCTCGTAGAGGTAGATCAGCGGTGCGCTCAGTTCGTAGCGTTTGATCGTCCGTACGGCATTATCGAGCCGGTAGGAGTCGTTCGATTTCAGAAAGTCTATTACCTCCTCCGGCCGGTACTGACACAGCAGATCCAGGTAACGCTCCAGATCGGCCGTTTCCAGCTGCACCGAGTGCTTCAACAGTGCCTCTAGAAACCGAAACAACCGCTCCGGCACGTTCGCCTTCTCGAGCAGCTGCAGAAAGTTGCTCAAATAGCGCATAAAATTGTCCACCAGCACACGTGCCGCCTGTTCGCAGTTAATGTCCACCAGCTGGCACAGGTTGCGCACCACCAGCGGGTAAACCTGCCGCCGCACGTCACCCGCGTGCTGCGCAATGTACCCGAACAGCTGGCCGCGCCGAAACTCGTCCAGCAGATAGCACTCGAACACCTCCTCGTACCTGCCCAACCGCTCGAGCAGATGTTCCGCCACGTGGTAGCAGCGGTTCTGGCGTGCAATCGTCAGCAGCTGCTCGGTCGGGATATGATCGAGACAGTTCGAACACAGCAGCTCCAGCCAGGTCTGTTCGCGTTCGAAATGTTCGCGCCTGGATAGTGGTTCCACCGTCGGTGCGGTCAGATACGCGACCACCTTCTCCAGCAGCGCCTCGTTCTCCGGCAGCTCGCGAGAGGACGCAATTTGCTGCGCTATGAAGTTAAGTAGCGCCCCGATCTGGGACCAGCTGGCGTGTTCCGGCGTAAGAATCTCGAGCAGTATGTTGATGATGCGCTGGCGCTGCGACAGACCCAACTCGCCGTTGAATTCTTTCTCCTGGAATGCGAGCGAAATGACGTTGAGCGTTTCGCGCGTATCGAACTGCAGCAGCTTCCGCAGGTACGGATACGGCAGCTCGTCTTCGGGTGCGTTCTTCGAGTGCGTCACGGTTAGGCAGCGTAGCACCTCGTGTTTTACGGTGGGGATGGTTTCCGGTGCGATTTCTCCCGTCGGATAGCCGCGCCCGGCTAGGCAGCTGGAAACGTACACGAGCACACAGTTACCGAGGTGCAGATCGTCCCCGGCCAGCTCGATCTGGGGAATGAGATCCGTCAGGGAAATGGTATAATCGCCAAGGGCTTTCGTGTTGAGATACATCTGGGCCCGGTACAGACGCTCCTTGCGGCAGATCGTTAGCACCTGGTGTAGATCCAGACACTGCCAGTTGAGCTTGAGGATCAAGTTCTCTAGACGCGAGGTTTCGCGCTTCTTCCAGAAGTAGTCACACATCACCTGCGCCACGCTGGGTGCAACCGTGTCCAGATGGTCACATTCGATGTGCTTTGCGATAATCTGCAGGTATCGATCCGTTGACGGTAGCCGATCGTACAGTTCGTCCCACAGAAGCTGTCTGAAATGAGGAAAGGAAAGGAAATACATCTCAGTAAGTTTATGGGCAACATGACCCCCCTCCCCCCTGGACTCACTTTTCCTGAATCTCGATCAAACACGCCACCATCGCTTCGAGGCACAGTTCCGGCGTCTTTTTCGTCACACTCAGATACTCCTCGTACATGCGAAGTATGCGTTCCTTCGACGACACTAGCCGCCTGTGTCGTCCGGCCGCCGCACGGTAGCCCTCAATCGCGAGTTCGATCGCTTCATCCCAGCGCTGCATCGACGTGAGGTACGAGATGCGATCACTCCACGCCCGGGCACTGATCCCGTGCAGACTTTTGCCACCGAGCAGATACAACTGATTGCCCTGCGACACTACCGTGCTGTAGCAGGCGGCTGCCCCGGCCAGGGCTAGTGCCGGTGAAACATTACCACCCGTAGCGAGCCCCTTAAACTGGGCCGAATTATACATAAGCCCGACGTTCGATAAATCAATCACTTCCAGCTCCCGGTTGGTGCGCACGTCCGAGAGGTGCAGAATTTCTTTCGTGTCGAGACACGCGATCGATTTCGGACCGAGCCAGTGTATCGCCAGCAGATTGTACGATAGCTGTATGTGGCGCAGGAACAGCAACGAGATGCGTCCGCTGTTGTAGATGATTTGATGGAAGAAGAGATCACTGCCGCGTGCCGCCGCCAGTACCGGATCGATGCTGCGCGTCGAATCAGCCGCTTGTATCAGCACCATCTGCCAGGCGAGCAGGGGTAAACACTCCGGATAGCCTGTCATCGGATGAAATTTGATCACTTTCAGCCGTGGGCGAATCAGCACGACAAAGAACTTGCTCAGTGTGGCCAGCGCCACGAGGGTGTACGTTTTCAGTGGGTGATCTTCATCGCCGAGCAGTAGTGGCTCGACCGTACACACTTCCCCTCGGGCTCCACTAAACAGACAGCGTGAATCACAGCCCCGGATGCCGAGCCGCCGGGTGAAGTTAAGGCTCCAAACCGATCCACCCGAATCGGAGCATAGCGCCAGCGCCGGTCGGTTTGTCCACTTCAGATGGAGTACGCCCGTGTTGGGAGTGATCACCTCTCCGAGCGTTCGTATCACGTCGCCCGTTTGGGTGTCGATCATGAGAATTGCGCCACGAGCGAAACCTGCCAGCAGCCGGGTGCTGTCCTCGTTGAATGCCATCGCCGAAACGGCTCCCTGTGTGACCCCTTCCTGGCAGCACCACTTCAGCGTTTGCGTACAATCGAACGCTAGAATATGACCGTGGGAAGTACCAACAGCGATCATCATCGAAACCGCACACGAAGTGGCTAAGCCCGCGTCCACCCGATCGACCGCGGACGTGAGCTGAGCCGTCACACCGTGCAGAACTACGTGCCGCAAAATCGACTCCAGTTTCATCTGCTCGTCGAGCGAGGGTGTTGGAGTGGTTCCACCCCGTAGCTCTGCGAACTCGTCCGCGATGGAGGACTGCGTGCCGGTGCCATTTCCGTTCGCCTGCCGAACACCGAGCGCCGAAACACTGTCCAGATCGCTATCGATTTCACTCAGCACGCTTTCCAGTGTGGGCAAGGTGTCAACGGCCGGCAGCGAGTATTCCTCGTCGTCCAGCTGGGAGAAAAACGATTGAACCGTTGTTAATCATTGTTTCCCGCTCCGGAACGCATTCCAGAACACCTCCCCCTGTCGTACCTCTTCGATGTCGAGCTGAAGCGATTCGGCCAATAAACTGTCGTTTGAACCATGATCCGAATCGAGCAACGAATGCAGCGACGGTGCCTTTAGCGTGTTCATGCTGCGGCGGTTTGCGTTGGTTTTAAAATGCACTCCATCAACTGGATAACGCTCAGTGCAGCATTTTTGCAGCGTTAGGATGAGAAAGATTATCGAAGAAAAACAGTCATTTATCAGCACGTCCCACTTTTTTCCTCTTTTCAATTGCTTGACACTTCCAAGCTGTCAGGAAGGGGAACGTCAGGCCGGTCAAGGTGCATAGAGTATGTTTATGTTTACGTTTTGTAGGTTTTTTTTTGCAGTGGTGGTCTAGAGTTGTGGCTCGGTTTGGCTCAAATGTATTAGATTAGACTAAAAGCCATTAAAACAGTAATCAAAACAATTAGGAGAAGCAAGCGGGTGAAAGAATAGATTACGGCTTATTTCAAACATTTCCTATATAATCCTTGTGCTACTGTCATTTATATTGGTTATGTTTTGCTCGAGATCGAGTAGTACTTCATCAGCTGATACGTAGTTTGGAAACGTGAAACCAAGCATGCCAAATCCCTTATTATGTGCCTTTTGCCGTGCTTGCTAAATTCAAATGAATGCAATCATAGCACTGTGCCATTTTTGTGAAGTTCATGGTGAGCGTTAATGAACAACGAAACGATAATCGGGCCATCAACACACGCGCGGATTAACGTTTTCGTTCGTTTCAGGACCGGGAGCGATTTTCTGCACGCAAACATTGCGCGAAACTAACACCCAGGAGCTGGATATCAGTTTCGATGTAGATCGGAAGGGATGTGCCGCTTGCAATTCGATCGGAAACAACATCGGTCTAGTGAGCCGTGATCCGGAAAGTAATGCAAACTTTGTTAGCAGCCAGATTCCCGTCATTTCGGAGACGATTTCACTGGTCAAGACCGCCGCCTTCCGCAGTCTTAGCTCGGAGGTGAGCTGTACCGCGTCGGAGGGTGGCTTTGTGTTCTTTGGCGACGCCAAGCATGGCCACGTGCTGAGCCATACTTTTCGTTTGATCGACTCCGAGGCACGTGGCTTTCAGAAGCGATTCTCGATTGTGATACTGATGAAGGACAAGATGTTTCTACTGAACACGCAACCCTTTCTGGCCGACTGCTTGGGGAAAGTGTCGCGGGAATTGCAGGAGTACGCACGGTTGGTGCATGAGGATGATCTCCGCCGGCAAGGGCTCGACCGAGCGCAGCGGATAAACAAATGCTACGGAAGCGGATCGACCAGTAACGCGACTAACATTACCGCCAATCGATCGTTGATTGAACTGACCGGGAAGGAATCGATCTACGCGTACGTTCACGCACACTTCTCCTTCATCCTTTGGGCAGGGGCACGCTACCTCACGGAAAGCCTAACGCTAGGCTGCCCCTCCACACCGGTCTGGTTGGGGAAAGAAACGGAGGAAGGTTTCGCTATCGTGCAGTCGGATAAGGAAGGCTACCACATGCGTCGGCTTGGTCTCGGAAGTGGCGAAAAGCCGTTCGATCAAATCGATGAGCGTACGCGCACCAAATATTCACTGCGGATGTTTAAAAGCATTTTAAAATCCAACTTTCTCGCCGTCTGTTACTGCGCGCTCACGGGAATACAAATCGTGATCCGTGGCACACCGGTCAAGGGGTACTGTCTGGTGGCGAACCTGAAAAAATTTCTGCCCGAGGCGCTACACAAGCTCGCGAGGGCGCACGCGGAAACATACACGTCCTCGAACGAGTTTCGCATCATCAACCTGAAGCAGGAAGCAACTGCACCGCACTCGTCCAGTAGTATTATGCGGGTGGACTTGGTGGACGATCAAGACGGGGACACGGTGGCGGTGTGTGCCTGGGAAGGTGAACTTCCGAACAAATGTAGGTACCGATCGCACAGGTGTATGATTCCCCTTTAATAACACGTTTGTTTACAGTGCCTAGTTTGCTGCAGAAAATCATCAAAGCAATCGACGAGGAATTGTTTAACGACCATGCGTTAGATAAACATTTGCGGGTACTGGTGGAAGAGTGGAAGAAGTGAGTATGCCATTCTCGGGTGCAGCTAGAAGACATGTCCAAAAATTTCATATCCTTTCCCTTTGCAGCAAAGTGGTTTGCATTCGGAAGCTAAGCTCAAACCAAGATGTGGCTAAGATCAAAAAGATAATGGGCGTTCAGCCGCAGGACCAGGTTCTGATCACTTACTGGTATAACCATCTGTAACGAACGATATTACACTGCAATCACATGTGTATATGCGTGTAGAGCTTCTCTCAGGTGTGCCTTCAGTCAGCCTAGCTGATTTATCTCTCGTAAAGAAATAAAGGAGTAACTTATTTTTTTGAGTTGAACATTGTGATCCTTTGTGTTTGAAAACAGCAACAGAAAACCTGTGCGATCATCAACTACTAACTTTCACAAACTAATCCACCCCGAACACTACTGCACACCAGTAGGAAGGAAGAATTCACACACGCACACACTGTTAGCTTCATTTTGGAATCCTTCCTTGTATTTCTCTTCTCCAAACGCCTACTTATTACACCAAAAAGAACACGATCAGCACTTTCCAAACGATGTTGTGGGGGCTGCTGTTGCTGCCGAAGCTGTTGATGCTGTGCTGTGTAGGAAGTGCTGATCCAATCAGCCACCGCTCATACGTGACGAAGGCCGGCTTAGTTCTTGAAACCGCAGCTGCTACGGCGACCGCGAGCCTTCTCGAACTTACGGCCCTTGGACTGAACGTACGGGCGGGTGCTGGAGTGCGGCACACCCGGAGCACGGCCGAAGTGCTTGAATACCTCACGCGCGGAACGCTTGCCCTGCATCAGGACGGTGTTCCGGCCGGTCGGTGCCAGCAGTGCGAGCTGATCGAACGTGTAGATCTTGCCACCGTTCTTCAGGATGCGCTGGCGGGCCTTCTCCGTCACGCGGAGTGCGCACACGTTCAGCTTCGGCACAACCAGCTGGCGGAGATCGTTCGTGACGGTACCGATGACGACGGCGATCGACTTATCATCCTTTCCACGGTGCTTCATCAGCTTCGAAACACGGTACAGCGACATCGGGGGACGGTTCGTTCTGCTCATGAACAGACGACGCATCACAATCTTGTTGAACTTCTTGTGTGTACGACGGTACAGGAAGCGGTACAGCTAGAAGTAGTCAACCACACACGCGAATGGATTAATCACCCCATTCAATGCACTACCGACTGTTTCGAGCACTTTTTGAACAGTCACACACGCCGGTAAAATCAACTTACCTTCACCAGCAACCGAAGGTACACGTCCAACGATTTCGGGCTGGTACGGCGAACCTTGCGGTCCCACTTATGATTCAGGTCGATACCCTAAACGTCGCCACGGCAACGGCGATGAAAGAAAAGAAACCATCGTTAGTAAATTCACAGCACTTTTGCGCAACAACACCAGCACAGCTCAGGTTGGCCGGTGTTGCCGAGCGGGTAGTAGCCAACGCTTGACAGACAACAACGCAGCAGCATGCAGCAACACATCACACGGCGCCGTGCCGACACGGTGTTTCGGGTGCACAAATTCACATCATTTCGATGGAAGCACGGTGGAACACAAGTGCTGTGTGCGCGGCGAGCATGGAGGCGCGTGTCAGTCACGTTTAGGCACGGTATTTACCATTTTGTTTGGTAAAAATACAATCTAATACGGCACGATCACAGAACGACTCCTTACCATGTTCAAGACCGGAAAAAGAAAGAACCAGGGCAGCCAACATGCACGAGACGAACCGAATCAGTGTCACATTGACAGCTGTCAAGTGCCGAAGATTTTTCACGGGAGTTGTGGTGACGGTTGCTGCTCAATTTTTTCATCGGGCAGACAGTTTATTCAAATTCAATTTAATGGTTTAAGTTGTACAACATTGAACATAAGTATTCACATACAATATTGCGAACAAGAAATCTGTAATTTTTTTATTATTGCGATCTATTGAATCTATAAGTTTCTATGTATTGCTACGGTTGAAACATATTTGGCAAAATCTAAATCTAATTTAGATGCCAGAAACAAAATCAGGAATCAGTAAAAAACATTAGTAGAACTCGGAAAAACACAGAGCAGCAACAGATTATTTTGAAGAAGTCTTCAGGAGCGAAAACGATTCATCTAATTGGATTTATTTATATAAATGGCTCTTATAATCCCATCTGATAATATATACCGAAAAGCAGCAGTATTCAAAGCCACGATTAACCAACCACCGTAAATAAAATCAAAGCGACACTTGTACATTTTACGTTGTGTTTACAAAAAGAATGAAACATCTCCATTGTAAGTTTATACGATTGCATCGTTTAGCAAATCACTCGTGTGTGTGTGTCTGTGTATTTATTGCTCATTTGTCACCCGTGCCGTAGAAAAATATCACATAATCAGTCTAGATTTTTAATGTCCTCCAGTATGTACCACTTCTTGAATCTCTCGACCGCCCGCTCCCAGGCGCGCATCTGCTTCAACCGCTGTACCCGACCCGCCGCGTTCGGGTTGAACGTTTTCTCCACCTTTCGCACGTCCATCAGCTGCCGCTTGGTGCTCCAAATGCCGGCGTTCAACCCGGCCATGAACATCGCACCTAGCGCGCTCGAATCGGTAACTTCACCGCGCTCCACCGCGATGCCGGTTAGGTCTGCCAGCGTTTGGCAGATGAAATCGTTTCTCGAGACACCCCCGTCCACCTTGATGCTGGTGAAGGAGAAGCCTGTTTCCTTGAGGGCACAGTCATACAGGAGCGCAACGCGAAATGCGAGACTCTCAAGTAGAGCCCGCACCATGTGCTCCTTACGCGTGGACGGTTTAATTCCTATGAATCCGCTACCGGCGTTGTCGTCAGAAATCGGTGGCTGAAGGATAGTGGTTTGAAAGATGCTGCGTCAATCAAATGTTGAACCAATCCTCGAATCCGAACCCCACTCCGAATCTCAACCGCCAGCCATACTTACACCAAGTCCACTAAAGGCGGGCACGAAGAGAACGCCATCCGTGCTGGGAACCGACATTGCCATCGTGGCACTTTCAGCTGGATCATCGAAAAGACCCACATTTAGAGCCCACTCGATGATAGAGCCCGTGTCGTTGGATGCACCCTCCATGAGGTAGTTGATATCCGTTCCGGCTCCAGTTCCGGCTCCCTGCAGCCTATAACCGATCAGGGGATACAGCCCGTGCACCGAGGCAAGGCACTTCGTTCCAGTGTTTACGTTCAGAAAGGAGCCCGTTCCCATGGTGATTTTGACGTCGCCCTTTGCGAAACAGCAGTTGCCCCAGAGAGACGCTGACTGGTCGCTTACCGAGGCGGTTATTTTGATTCGTGCTCCCAGCAGCGACTCGTGCACGTGCCCGAAGTCGTACGAGTTGTCCACCACCTTCGGCAGTAGTTCTTTCTGTTGAGAAAGATGGAACATGTTGGTTAGAATCGAGCCGCGAGCGTGCCGTAAGTTTCTTAACCGCACCTTAATGGAAAATAAATTCAGTGCCCAACCGGCCCACTCCTGGCCGAAAGGATCGTAGAAACCCGTCGAAGTGCAGTTCGTCACGTCGCTAACATGCTCCACCTGCCGGGTACAATCGGTGCCCTGACGCAACCGGTACAGTAGCCAAGAATCGATCGTACCGTACAGCACGGTACCCGTTTTTACATCCTCCTGTAGCGCCGGGTTGTTCTGGAGCACCCAAGCCAAACGCATCGTCACCTGTGGATTCATCAGCTTAATGACGCTGCCGGCCAGAAAGCGCTTGCTGCGGGTGAAGAAGTGTAAAAAGCGTGCTCCGAGCTTTAACAAACGCAACGTGAAGCTTCCATTCCAGTCGTTAACAAGCTGATCGGCCCGCAAATCCTTCCAGGTGATGAAATTGTGGTACACCTGGCCCGTGTTACGATTCCAGCAGGTGAAGGTGTTTCGCTGCGTCGTAATCGCCAAACAGGTGAGCTGGTCGATCGTTAGCTTTGCATCTGAAGTAGTACCGAGAGCAAACCGTTAATAATTTAACGTCATTAACGATGTGACGTTAAACCGAGGAGTAGAAGAGCCCAAAAAAAACAATCCGATTTTTTATCGATTAGATAAGCAACTTTGCCTTATTGATAATGGCCTTTTGCCTTCGACGATACGATACGCTCCCATACTAACCTTCGGTTGCCTTTTGAATCGTCTGTAGCACGCTGTTCCACAATTTGTCCGGATTCATTTCCACCCATCCCGGCGCCGGATAGATCAAATCAACCTACGCGCGTAACATAACAAACGAAAAACAATTAGCGTTTTTTTACACGTTACCGCGACATTTGTTCGTTGCTGTTTTGCATGCTCTTACGTGATCGTAGGCCGTGCCGACCGTAAGCGGTTCGCCGTTTGTGCGCGCCGCGTATATGAAACAACGGATGGTCGTGGTGCCAACGTCGAGCGTGGCTATGTAATGCCTGGGGTCGACCGCTGCCATGAGTGAGGAGTGTCGTAGCACCGGGTACTGCCGACAATGACGATGATGCTACACTTAAATGCCACTTAAACTTAACATCACTTGAAATCACGCTATCAAAGGGCAGTGCGCTAGGCTAGGGAAGCCTTTCTCCGCGAAGGTACACAAATCGCTTCCGGCTGCGCGTTGATAAGGCGCCGCCAACACGTTGTTACTGAACCACTGCGCGAGAAGCTCTGCCAGATCGCCGTCGTCGTCATCGTCTCGGTAGCTCGGCAGCCCCCCCAAGCGATTCATTCAAATCCAATTTAAGCCGATAAAATCACCGATGCGAGCAGACCCTGCGGAGGTCTCGGGTGGGGGAAGCGTGGTTTGATGCTGGAACGGAAGGAATGCCATACCAACATATGCAACGTGGTATATGCTGCAAAGAAGTAATTGATTATTGGACGATGTGTGTGAGTATCGCAAGCAAGCCATGCTTCAAAGCTCAGGAGGAAATTGAAGAGAAAGTAGTGTTCCTGCGATTTTTGCTTTTAACAAAAAAAAGTTTGGGTTTTACCTGACGAATTCGGTGCTGTTCAATGAAAGATTACTTTCTACTACTATGCTTTCGTCCTCGTACTACCATAACAATCAACGAGGAGCAAGGTATTGTTGTCACAGTAATTACACACAAAACAACAGATTGAACAAAAAAACAAGTATGGCACAATACAATAAAAGTTTTGTTTACATACTATAAGGATTCCTACATTAAATACGACACACTAAATTAACAGGTAGATCCCGTCCGCACGCTTCTCATGTTGTCTGGCTGAGCAATGTTTACAATAAACAGGAAGGATCTGTACAGACAATCCGCTGCCAGTTCATGTACGTGGGGAATATTGCGGTAGGCTGAAACTGGATGAAGGGCATAAAAAACGCTAAAAGTTCAACATATAACTATAAACACCTTGGTCGTAGCCCTAGCAAACTACAGTAGAACGTTAGCTATCCGGCATTTTCCGTGAGACTACACGTGGAAATTCCAAAACTACCGTTTTTAAGATTTAGATGTTTTTAAAGAAATGTTTAACGGAGTTCGTAGGGCTGAGAAGCGTTTTGGGCTGACTATTAGAGGAATCCTCGACATCCAAATCGGAGTTATCACCAGTCTCACGGATGCACACTCTTCTATTTTCTTTACTTGATCATTGTTTTCCGAATGCAATCTTTTTTACAATGATTAATAGAAATATGACGATATCCAGTACAGAATACACATTTACTAACATTTTCAGTTAGTATTTAATTTCTTTCGAAGAAAAGCACAATAATACGTTATCTAAACGCTATATTTTTCCCGTTATGAATCTGTGACATTAGAATCATTGTTGCTTTGCCGCTGAGATACTAAAATCTACATGTAATAGAAAAATATATGTCCTACAGTTTGATAGTGTACAATAAACGAAATTAACCTGATGTTTAGTAAGAAAATTCATATTTACAATATTCATCTTGCAATCATAGCGCCTATACATTCGTAACGCCCGCTGGAGCCGATAAAGAGCACTTAGTTCTTCAATAACATTGATGGCACGTTGGTAAGTAAACATCTTAAGCATAAAAAAAAACAGTTTACTTTCCAAGACTCTTTCCCGGTTAGTTCGGACCGCGAGCCTATGCCACACTTTCTACACTAAAGCATTACATTCATATCAAATAAAATTTTAATCATAGGAGAAATTCATGATAATAGAAATGATGTATCGAAGACAGCGATATTTCACGATAACTTTCAGTAACATAATACTGAATACAGATTTGAAAAAGGGTTGTATTAATTATACAATTAGAGCCCGTAAATATTAGCTAAACATATTGGATGCACAAATCGATGTGATGATAAGATGTGTGATTTACGCACCATTTAACTTTTGATGCATTCCTATGCAGTAATATCGGCAACTGTCTGTTATGTTGCGTTACAAATTAACTGTTATTAACTTGCACTATATACAACCGGCTCGAAATGCCTGATAGGTCCATTTTAATTTAACTGTAAGTGAAAAAATGTAAATCAACGCATTTCGTCCCCTTAATACGCCTACGATCTACGAGTTCATATTGGACGCAGCGCGCGTTAAACTATTACTTCCCCATCTGACGTGATTTTAATGTTCTCATCCGAGCTGGCCAGTTTGAGCAGTGTTTTCTTAATCCTTAGCGCGGGTAATCGCACATTCGGGTTCATGTGCCAGCATTCGCGCATTAGTTTGGACATACTGGCAAGAAACTGGAAGACAGAACACAAAAGATGGCGATAAACAAAACACGGTTTCATTGTCGGTTTCAATTGTCGAGCGTGCAAGCGCTACTTACCGGATCAGAGGTCCATCGATTCTGCACCGAGGGTCGATAGTTGTCCACACACACCACCTTACGCATTTCCTCAAAGCTTGGATCGGAGGAAACGTAATCGAAGTACGGTACTTTATACTCCTCGGCAATGCCGCAGGAAATGGTACGCCGACACACTTCCCAAAATATAAGACCGATTGCGTAAATGTCAGCTTTCCTCAGGGCATCAAAGCATTCCATGCTAATACTGCGATAATACGTATACGAAGCATAAAAGTTTATCGTTCGTTCGAACAACAACGAAAATCGTTGTAAATTCGTATTCCTACCTTTCATCAAGCACTTCCGGTGCCATGTAGCGCTTTGTGCCGACACGAGCCGTATTACCGATGTCAATTTTGTTTGTAGTTTGGCTGTGCATCACGGCTAACCCGAAATCGGCAATCACGCACGTTCCATTGTTGCGGATGAGGATGTTCTTCGTTTTCAAATCACGATGTGCAATGGCCGGCTTTCCCTGTGGGGATGCAAATACAACCAAACACTGTTAGTATGCTGTTTCCCTAGTTCATACGCGCACGCCGTTCAAATACCTCAGTTCCAAATATTTCGGTATGAAGATGCACCATACCGTTGGCAATGGAAAGACATATGGTGATCATCTGATGGGGCGTAATGGCCGTACGATTTAAGTAATCAAACAGCGATCCTTGCGGATAGTAGTGCGTTATGAGCCACAGCTGGGTGCAAGAGTTCCGCGAGGTCATATCCGAGCCAACGTATCCCAAAATGTTTTCATGACGAAGCAAAACCGTGCTGGAAGAATCGCATCGAAAATAAGGACCCATTTTGGCGCTTTACCATCTCACAAAACCATCCATACCCATAGATTTCCGTTTCTCGCTTCCAGGAGTCTTCGTCACGGCTGAAGAAAATTTTCACTGCCACACTTTCCCCGTGCCAAATGCCGCGCCAGACCTCCCCGTATCTTCCACGGCCGATGCACTCACAGAGTGACACTTGCTTAGCCAGCGTTCGTTGTATAAGCAATGGTAGACCGCTGCCAGACCCAGACGTTACCGAGTGTTGCAAATATTCCTGAAATCAAATTGAGAACAAACAAAAACAATCGTTTAGTTAACATGATAACGTTGGTAATGGGCACTCCACACCACTTACTCTTAACGTGCTGTCTCCTGCACTGGTGGCCCTCAGCACATCGTCATTCGTGTAGTATGTTTCGGGATCGAATTTGGTGCGACTGGCGTTCATGCGTTTTTTGTGCGCACGGCGCATACAATAAATGGCGAAAAATGCGAGCACAACGACGGTACCAAAAGGCAACAGAATAGCGGCAGTCATCTTCAACACGAATGGATCCGCAGCCGGTGCAGTATTGGAGACTGTAGCGAGATAAAACCGAAATTAGCGCTAGTGTCGCGGGGGGAGAAACCCACACCGATAGCCATACCCTTCATCGGTGGCAACTCTGGAAAGGACCCATTGTTACAGTAATCTCCCGTGCAGCATTCAATATTGTACATCCCGGTGCTGGATACGTGACGCTTCTTGGGCCCGGTACCATCGCCGGTGACCGACTTCTGATTCTGGCTGCAGTATAGCGGTAGCTGCTCGTGCTCCGTCGTACAGCCCCGCTGCACGTTTTCGTTACCCTCCGGATCGCGGGTACGAGATTTCCAGCATTGGATCGCATTCTGGCAGTGGTGCGCATGGATCGCTGTATCGGCACAATCCGGTGGTTCGCACGAGTAGCATTTATATCTGTGGAGAAATGTTGAATGTCTTGTATTCTTATCAATTCTTCCATGCGCGCCTAGTTGGTGCGAAATACAAAAAAATCATTAAAAAACGCAACGCAAAAACGCAATGGTTTCTTTTTCATAACAGAATATAATTGTAACAACCTTTTCAACCAAAATTGCAAATACGTTTCATGCGAACAAAGGAATTCAAAAACAAAAGTTGGTTGAAATCTCAGCAACCCGTTACCTTCGTTTCATCCGTTTTTTAGACTTTGAGTGTCTTCTACTCATGCCCAAAGGTGCGACCGCCAGAACACACATAATACGTACATAATAAACATTAGGGGGGGTATTAATGTTAAATTAGTTTCAGCGTTTTAGCGATCGTAGGATGCGCACGATTTGCCATTCAAGGGGCGAAAATTTCTACTTGCCTGGCGTGTGTTATGATAGCATTCTGTACGGGTAGATTGCGATTTCCGAGAGCCGTTTCCAAATCCATGTCCGTATCATCCATTTCGTCCAACAGTTTGCCATCGAGATCTCCTGCAGGCGATAATAATAGCATTAATTTTATATAAATTAATTTAAGCAAGTAAATAACACAAAGTGTTGCATCCAATGCACAGGTGGTAACGCTTCGTTCATTGCCCTAACCCCGTAAGCGGTTTGTTCAGCTTGCGATCGGCGCCAGCGTAAACGGATCTGTCGCGACAGACTGGAGTCAGTCAGAACCAGAAGCGTAGAACGCTGGCTGCAGCTATACGATCATCGTTGCACGGTACGGTGGTGTAAGTGACGATCGTTCTCTCCTTTCTCCACCTTCGCCTTATTGAGCTGGGTTGAGCGTTTTCAGGCGCAGCGTTGCAAGTAAGTTATGGATGCTACTAATTTGTGGCTGTCTTTTTTCTAAGGTCACATACAAAGCATTCTATTGCGAAAGAACTGTATGCATCAGAGAATCGTTTACCGATTTACTCATTCCACTCTACAGCTTCTTTGCCCCAGGGTCCCCTGCAATCGCGCAACAACATACGCCAGTGGTAAAACGATAAACACACTTTTTCCACTATTGTCCACTAGCTCTCGGAGGTAATAGAAGCTCTGACGTATGTTTTATGAATTTCACACGCGATTTTAACTTACCTTTGCATATATTTAACGTTAACACAAAAATTACAAACAGTCGAGCCAACACCATTTTTGCTTTTTTCTTCTTATTAATAACATTGAAGTCTTCCTGGTATTCAGTCAAACTATTTGATAGCTACAGTTCCGTTTATACCCCCAACTTGATTGCGCATCGTTCGCAGCCATCGAAGGTTGGCGTGCTTCGAGTCTCGTGCACCCGGTAAAAGATGCGTGTAAATTATAGCAATGCTAGTTTTTATTGAGAAACCAATATGCTTCAAACAGCAGTTGTAGAGTTATACTACTTTCTAAATCCTGAGTAAAAAGCAAATGTTTTGTTTTGAACCGATGGAAAACAACACTCAGTTCTGCGATGACAGATAGCCCCATCCGCGGAATCTTTTCTCGCCTTTGGGATTCGCGTACCATCTCAACAAAACATTACGAGTAGCCAAAAATACGCGAAATGTTACGTCGGATCCAAACGGTTTCTTCTGCCGTCTTTCGGCGTAGATTTGTCAGCACTTGGTCTCCGCTAACTACCGCTTTCAACACTCGCCCGGAAAAGCGAATAAATTTCACCAAAAATGAAGTGGTACGATTACCTCGTTTATCGCGGCTGCCTGGATAGAGTTTGATCCTTGTAACATCTTCACAGGGTCTGTTCGGTATACCGGAGCTTACATCCTACGAAGGGTTCTATGCGCTCAAAGAGAAAGCCATCTTCAAGACGGATGATCTAATTGAGGAAGCGACTTCGCCGGATCGCACCCGCAAAATGGTGGTGATTTTTGACGAACTTTCCGACACGCTCTGCAAAGTGGCCGACCTTTCGGAGTTTATACGTCTAGCCCACCCGTCGGCAAACTTTTGTACAGCGGCCGAAGACGCCTGCATCACGATTAGTGGGATTGTGGAGAAGCTGAACACACATAAAAGACTGTACGGTGCGTTGAAAGCAGTAGTAGACGGCGGGGATAGATTAGAGACGACCGATGTAGATAAGCACGTGGCCGGATTGTTCCTGTTCGATTTTGAACAAAGCGGTATTCATCTGGAGGAGGAGGCAAGGCAGCGAGTAGTGTATTTAAATGACTGCATCCTTCAGCTTGGCCAACGCTTTATGGCTGGAGCCGTTCATCCTCGGAGTATTTCACGAAGCATTCTTCCTGAATCAGTTTTGCCATTGTAATTATCCGTTTCCACCTGCTTCTACTGGCATATAAAACAACGCATTAAATTATACTATCTTTCAGTTTTGCTTCCGACGGTGAAAACATCCTCGTTTCCGGACTGTATGCCGACTCAGCAAATAGTATTGCGCGGGAATCGGCGTATCGCTTATTTCTTTACCCCGATGAGCAACAGGAACGGTTGCTATCGGAACTACTCAAAGCTCGGCATGAGCTAGCGACGGTTTGCGGATTTCCAACGTACGCCCATCGAGCGTTGAAAGCGAGCACGGTCGAAACGCCCGAGATGGTGAGCTTGTTCCTGGACGCGCTGAACGAACAATTGCAACCACGCGCCGCGAAGGACTTTTCCATTATGCAGAAAATGAAGACTTCCGAATGCGGTGTCCAAGTTCCGCTGGCGGCTTGGGATACCCCGTACTTTACGGCTTCGTTGAAGCGCAAATATCTGCAAGCCAGTGCGTCCGAGTTTTCGCCGTACTTTAGTCTGGGAGCTTGCATGGAAGGATTGAATCTGCTGACGAAGAGTTTGTTCGGAATCACGCTCGAAAACACGGAGATGCAGCCGGGTGAGTCGTGGTTTCATGATATCTACAAGCTAGCCGTCGTGCACGAATCGGAGGGTCTGCTGGGCTACATCTACTGCGACCTGTTCGAGCGGCAGGGCAAACCGAACCAAGATTGTCACTTCACCATACAGGGTGGGAAGGTGTTGCCGGATGGAAGCTTTCAAAACCCGATCGTGGTCGTTATGCTGAATCTCACGCAACCACGATGGTCGGGTCCGACCCTGCTGACCCCTTCGATGGTGGACAATCTTTTTCACGAGATGGGCCACGCTATGCATTCGATGCTAGCACGAACGGAATACCAGCACGTAACCGGTACACGCTGCAGTACCGACTTTGCGGAAGTCCCTTCCGTGCTGATGGAATACTTTGCCAGCGATCCACGGGTGCTGCGATCGTTCGCGAAACATTTCCAAACGCAGGAACCCATGCCGGAGAGCATGATCGAGCGACTCTGCACATCCAAACACTTGTTTACCGCAAGTGAAACACAGCTGCAGGTGTTTTATTCGGCGCTGGATCAAGCTTACCATGGAGGCCACGGTGCCGGAAGTACAACGCACACGCTACAGAAAGTGCAGGAAACATATTACGGGCTTCCGTACGTGGAAAATACGGCCTGGCAGCTGCGCTTTTCGCATCTGGTAGGGTACGGTGCGAAGTACTACTCGTATCTTATCTCAAGAGCCATCGCATCGTGGATATGGCAAACGTACTTCGAACGGGACCCTTTCAGCCGGACGCAGGGTGAAAAATATCGAAGAGGCTGCCTAGCGTACGGTGGTGGCATTCCTAGCCGTTTACTGGTGTCAAATTTCTTGGGACGAGAGATAACCGCCACCAACCTAACGTCCAGCCTGATTAACGAGATTGACTCTTCCAGCGAGCGTTTGAAGTACGTGGAAAGCCATTTTCAGTAGAAGCAAGATTAAATTATGTTAAGAAAACTTAATGTGTGATATGCCGGAGGGAACCCTTCGGAAAAATAAAAAATAAACTCCATTACAACAAACATTTACCATGTGATTTTCCATTTACTTTCAAATTATAGCAATAAATTACACAACGACTGCATCCGCAATTAATACGTACACACTCTTCGCAGGTTTTATTACAAAATGTACATACGCAATTCACGTCACTTTGCTCAAGCCGGTACGCAGTATTCTGCGCAGTATATGCTGCGCGACCACCACGGAAGGAAAACGGTTCTGCTTTGTGTTTGTTGAATAAAAATTGTAACAGATTCTTGATGAACTCCCTCCCATTTTGGTGCTATCTGCTCTAACGAAAGATACTGCACAGATAGGATTGGCTTCGGGCGCCTGTTTCGTCGACCACTACAACTACGCGGAAGTACTTAGGCAACGTAATTATACTGATTCTGGTTATCCTTATCCCGCTCCATGTAGTCTCGATCAATCAACGATTCGATTCGTTTCTTCAAGTCAGCCGGCTGGAAAGAAGAAAAGAGCGCAGAAAAGGTTGCATCAGAAAGCTTGCATTTAACATCGTAGGCCATGCGCGTCGTACCTTAACAGGGAACGTTAGTTGTTTGTACAACTCCGTGATCAGAAGGTTGTGGCTTAGTGTTTTTCTCATCTTCATAATTCGCACGATAGCTGCGTCGATTTGATATTGTCGGTCTTGGTAAACGCGTTCCTCAGTGGCCTTTTGTTCTTCCGTCTGCAACCGGTAAATAGCGTATATGTAGTAATGTTGTTAATCGTACATTAACGAATACAAACGTAACTTACCGTTTCCTTCATCTGGATTTGATTAATCTTGATTCTAAACAACTTATTCGTGAACTCATTGTTGAACTGGAACTTGTCGGTGTTTTCCACCTCACGGCCTTTGGGAATTTTAGTCAGAACACGCGCCTTTCCACAGGCAAGCGATTGTAAGGTTCGTTTCAATTCTCCCGCCTGCAAAGAAAACCGAGCGTATGAGTCAAGTATATTTGCACGCAAAAAATATTACGGCCTACTATGCCCCATTACCTCTATGTTTACCGCCGCACGAATTTCATCGAATGAAATCGTTGCATTGAAGTTGAACAGGAGCAACACTAACGCCTGAAATAGTGAAACTTGCAAATCTTTTGGACCCTGAAAGCAGAAGATAGAAATGTGTCGTCACACAAAGCAAATCCCCAATACGCGTCCCAGATCAACGGCATTACCGCATCGAACTGCGCCTTCAGCACACAGTGGCCCAGCGTTGGTTGCCACTGCAGCTTTCGTCCACTGTGCTTAGCCAGGTAGAATTTGTTGAATATCGATTGATACTGTAGCAGTTCCTGTGGCAGTGTCACCTCCATCAACGGGTACGTTGGCCAGAAGCCCATGGTAAGGATGTTCACAGTCAAATCGATGTTTTGCAGTTCCTTGTGTTCCGAGTTTTGCATACTCTAGAATGGGGGAATCAAATGTAACGTAGCTCAAACCGTACCATACGTGGCGTCACTACCATTCTTACCTGCTTGAAGGCGAAGTTGATGTCTCGACTCAATTCCATATCCTTAAACATGCCCTCCAGCTTTGAGGTGAATCCACCACCGCACTCTTGCTTCAATTTTGACAGCATACTTTTTTCCGCATCCACCGAAGCCGACTTTCCGACCAGCAGGCGCTTGGCAAGATCTTTCTTGTAGAACGCCTCGAACACGTCCTTTCCGTGGATGAAGCGGAACTGCACCATAATCTTATCAAGTATTTGCTCCAGCTCTTCCTCTGTCGCTTCCTTGTTACCCGCCCGCAGCTTCATGTCGACGTACTTCGCAATCAGCTCGGCCGGTTTGTTCGATCGTTGATTGATGAAGTATTCGAACGCTTCGCGCAGCGAGTTACCAAACTTTTCGTTCCGCTCGAAGCACGTGTTGACGATATTGTCCATCTTGTCTTTGTAGTCCAGCAGGTCCTGCACCATCGATTTGTCCTTCTCGGGGTCGATCACAATCGTTCGACCCTTCTTTTTGATGTACGCGTTAAAGTGTGCGCACAGCTCCGTAGTGCCGTTCTTGACGCGACTGAATATTTTATAAAGCCGCGTCAGATCGCTCAGCCTGTTTTCCTCCAGCAGCAGATCCAACCCTTTCTGCAGGATGCCAGTAACATGTTCGTTGATCAACTGCCGTTCAACGGTTACGATCAACTGGTGGCGGGTGCAGCTGTCCAGATAGTGTTCGAGGCGTTCCTCTTCTTCGTTCAATCGCTTGTCTACGTGCAGTAAGTAGTCCGGCACATCCAGTTCCTCCATCTTTGCCTGACCCTCCACCTGATAGAGATGCTTGGTAGCTGTAAGGAACTTTTGTTCGAACGCGTCGCGATAGATCTGCAGATCGGAAAGCATGCGCAGCAGGCTCTTCAGCAGGGAACGGTCAACCGTCTCACCGTGTCGTTCCTTTTCGATCAGTATCAATACGCCTTCGACGGTGCGTGCCTGCACCAAGCCGTTGAGCGCGATATGGTCACGGAACAGCTCCAGTCCCATTTCCCAGATCGAGTGCACCGTCGGGTTATTCAGCACGTATATGCGATCGAGATAGAGGAAGATGCTGCGGATCATGATCATTTGCTGGCAGTGAGACTGCCAGTAATCGTTCATTTTCTTCAGGTATACTAGTTTGTCGCCGGACTCGGACAGGAACGGTACAATGTTGGCTTTCACGTGCTGCTCTACCAGGGCCGTTAGATTGACGTACAGCTGGGAATCCATCTTATCCTCGCACATGTGCGATACTGCTTGGCAAAGGCATTCTAGCGAATATTCGATAGGTGTCGACATCTGAATGGCTATGACTGCTTTCCGTAGCTGATTCCATGTTGTTTCTTCGAAATTTGCTGGTATCGATGGATAAGCTGGAAGAAAAATGATAAACAAGTCACCACAATCAAAATTCAGAAACAAAGAGCATCTAGATTGTGCTGAGCAGTGGCTGCACACATGGACCAAATGTAATCCGATTCAGCCATCCCCGAGCAAGGTCAAGCCCTTGAGCTCAACCACGGAAACTTACATTTCATATTTTTGATGACAATTTTTTTAACATCCCCAGGCTTTCCCGTCGTTGTCGTCTTAATGACGGCTCCATTAATTGGGCTGAGAGCGGAAAAGTTGGCTCGTTTTCGGTCATTTTCGGTGTGATGCATTTTTCAAACTCCACCAATTGGCTTGCCCAGCTTCCTTCACTGATGACAGCTTGCGCTGCGGTAGTTCTGCTTTTGCTTATTTTGCGTTTTGCTTTTTCTACGAACCAGCACCAACGATATAGGAAAACACCAATTTTAGCAATATGAGCCTCGATGGATCTGTTTATTTCGTAACGATACTCTGCACGAAGGCTTGCTTTGCACGACTCAAACTAAGCCCTCGCACTTTATCCTCGAGTGCTCAACGAATTGAACGCAAAAAAGAAATAAAATGATCGGGCGATGGCGGTGGTACCGCAAAACACCTAAACTGGCTCACACCGTTGCTAGGCAAGGTCGGCGCAAACATACAGATGGTTTTACACAAGAATAGACACTGGTACGGTAAGAATAACTTCGCTATTTCGCTATCTGTTGCAGGAAATCCGCTAAAACCACACACCAAACATTCGCTACACTCGTTCGGAAGCGATTTTTATGGGTTAATAATTTCGTCGCTGAACGCAGAAGTGTCATTCTCGCGTCTGTGACATGTGCGTTTATATCCCTCTCTTGAAAGATAGACATACCATGCCGTATGCCCGATCCGAGTGGATTAATTCCAAACATTGATTGCTTGTTACGGTTCAAATTAATCGCTTTGTGCAAAGAAAAGCAATGTTATTTTAGTTGCATGTTAAGCTGCATATTTTTTCCAATTTACATTTTTTGGCCAACACTTTTGTATGCTAAATTGAATAAACATTGCTTAGAATCAACGTAGCATTGAAACAAAATCCAATTTTCATCGATGAAATTAAGACTAAGAATTTCCGCATAACCATTGTACGTTTGAGTAGTTAATAAGCAAAGGCACACCACTTGGAGCGCAAATAGATAGAGCGCAAGCATGGTTTTGGAATTGCTTTCGGATGAAATAAATTGATTGAACCTCAGGAGTCGTTCCGATCTAACATTGAATTTTGTACATTTAATCTATAGAATCACCGGTTCCGATTTACGACATTACCATATGTTTAACATGCTGTTTTATAAATACTATTATAATTTCAGTAACGATTAGCTGCATTGCTGTATGTTGATTTTGGTATGATTATACTTTATTTTGTGTATGCTTGCTTTACGTTGACTCATGAGTACGCCGTGAAATGCTGTCTTGTGACTGCCTCCGATTGCTAGTGCAGTGACACCTGACGGATGCTCGCGAGGATGTTGTTCATCCAAAGTTTGTCGATTCCATTCCATCAATTGGCAGTAGTTGTTCTTTTACTGTACTAACACGTTCTCTCGTTAAAAAATCGATACGATTCATGGAACTGACAAGTGGTATTGAAATGGAGTACTGCATTCTGCAATAAAGTAGTTTCGTTTTGAATTTTCACATTACACGGCGCGTTGGAGGTAACTGACTGGAATGGGAACTAAACAATCACCCTTAGAGTTCATTGATGTTCGGTTTTTCTTTGCATACTATATTTAGTAGATTTGTATTTGTTTCTCAGTTTAGTTTTGTTTTGTTTATACATACTGGCACGTGGTACTTTCATTTTGATTGAAGTAATACAATATAGTTATCATCTTAATTCAGCAGCAACTCTTATGTCAATCAACTTTAACATCAGTGTAATAAGATATTCAATCATTCATTCATTATTTCCTTTACTTGGCAAAACTTACACATATTTCGCTATACTATGTATGTTACATATGGTGGTTGCAAATGCATATGTAATAGTCATTGCGCTCCGCTAATACATAATGGAATTCATTATCTTACAGTAATATAGTTACGATCTCTCTTTTGGTTCATCTTTCGATCCACCAGGACAAACTGTTGGCTGCAATGAACAACATTCTCGAATCGATTTGTCGGTAAAATTAATTGCTTTATGCTACGCGTTACTGGATGTTCAAATGATTACGTCGCCGTTACGTCGGGAGCTAAGTGGGGCGTAATTTTGCCTACAAGCGTCACGAATATACACATCACCTTTACAACCGTGGTGAACGAATGAATTCAATGCGTGAAGTATAATAAATAAGAAAAAGATAGTTACAGCAGATAATCATAGATTACGAAAGCTCATCCCTTGAATATTTCGTTTCTTTTTGTGTATAAATATCACGGTAAAATTATAAAAAAAAATAATTTAGTCAAACGATCGCGCGACAAATGTTGGAAAAAGATGCGTAGTGATTTGATGCTTTAACGCTAAACAATAACTACAACTCCCAAAACCGTCAAACCGGCACACACGCCCATTTCCGTCAAGCTTTTGGTTGTCGAGGGACTAGGAACGGTAGTGCACTACGGCACTCAAAATTCAAATTGTTAGTGGCGGCGTTCGGCGCTTCCGTTTCACAGCATGCGATTGGCGTGTTGCAGAACCTGTGTGGCGACCACTCACTCATCTATCATCTGCACAAAGCTGACCGGAAACATTCCGCGCCGCGTGCTGTCACCTTCGATTTGGCCCTCCATCCAGTTCTCGTCGTCGGTGCGCTCGTTCAGGACGAGCAATATTTCGCCCTCCTTGAACTCGAGCTCATCGTCGTTATCTGCATTGCAATCGTACAATGCTCGACATCGCCGCAACACCCCAGTCTAGCAAAGAAAAAAAAAACACCAACACCAAATTAATCATCCTTCCATAAAGGTGCCCCAGCGTTACTATGGTTACTATACTTACGAAACTTCTGTTGGAAAGATTGAACGAATCCAAACCGGTAGAGGAGGCTCCACCACTAACATCGTTGCGACTGAAGCTACTGTTGGGCGAATCGATGTTACCGCCCGATGAGGATGCAGCGGAATTGTCTAAAGTATTTACTCGTATACCGGATGTGTCATAGTCCGCATATCCCGTGCCCCTCAAGTTACCGTCTAAGCTTGTTTCGTACGCCGCACTATCTACTGGACCTTTAGCCTATTGTTGTTACACAAAAGTGAGAGAAGGCAGCAAGGGAAAGGGAATGATTTTAACTTGAAGTACAAACAATCTACCCAATAACCATGCTTACCTTCCGTCTCATGACAATGGCATCGTCGATAGAAGACAAGCTTTCATTTGATTGTCCATTGGAAATAAATTTATCTAAAGTGGTAAACAAATAAACCATTAATACTGCCTGTATCTACGGACATTTTCCACCATAAACGTACCTGCATTGGCATTGGCGGTTCCGGCAACCTGTGCAGGAATCGGTTGCTTGGGACGATTCGAAACTGGCTTGAGCTGTGGAATCTCTCCGGCAGGTGGGAGCACCAGTTTGGCGCCAGCTGCAAATAGTAGTGCGATTCATGATAGTAAAATTTAGTCGAAACGCTGCCGAATTTTCACCTACCCAAGTTGCGTCCCAGTGATTCTCCGCTCGGAGAACGCTTATGACCGCCGGTGAAAGTACTGAGGAAGTTTGGATCGCGGCCTGCCCCAACGCTACCGACGCTGACGTTCGCGGCGGACGTGTTGTACGGTTCGTATCGGTCAAAAATTTTGTTGTCAAAGTGCAGCTGTGCCTGCATGGACTTTGTAGAACCGCCGCGCATTTCGCTCGACAGCAGTGGTCCTCCCGCCGACGCACCGCTATTACCGGCCGGATCCGAACCTCGCAGATGGGGCAGCGTGCTGTACATGTCCGGATGGTGATGATGATGCAGCCCGTGCAAACCGTGCTGCGATGCAACGCCAAACAACTCGTTCTCCATGTTCTGCGAGTGCCGCGGGGCGTGTGGTAGTGTACCGTACGTCGTTGGCGGTGGGGCCGGTGCCGTGCGCTTCTTAAGCGACCCTAAATTCACTGCAAAACAAAAACAGGAAACACTCTCATGTTGGCGCATGTTGGGAAAATCTCGGGTTTGTGGTAACGCAAAAACGTAAAAAAAAATCAAAACAAAAACATTCATCACTAACCAGATGAAGGTTTTTTACTTGAAGACGCACTAAAAGCTACAGCGCTCGTAGAGGACGTTGGCCCTCCTTGACGGGTGATGCCACTGGAGCTGCTGGATATTGGACTAGAACCGGACGCGGGCAGGGAGGAGCCAGCGATGGACGAACTGCCACCACCGCTACCGGGCGCGTAATGCGAGGAGAACGTTGCGGATGTATTGAATTGCTTCGGACTAGTACCTGAGGATGGGATCGGTGGTATTTGCCGTTGATCACGGACCGCGTTCGGATTGCAACTCGAGCTCGGGCTGGAACCGCTCTGTATCGAGTCGCACGTCGACGACCGAGAGCGCAGCGCAACCGGTGAATCACCACCGACATAGCTAGACGGTCGGGATCGCGACTTACGTTCATCCATCAGCGCCGTGTCGTCGTCGGAAAAGTCCGTCGAACCATCGTCATGAATGTTCCAGTCCGTGTTGATGTGATCGAAAGCACTCTTCTCGCGCTTCATGGCATGCTCGATCTGTTTGGGCAGAGAACCGAATGTGAACCGTCGTTAGTCGTTGCTTCGTGCGACAACATGCGTCCAAATGCCTGCCACTTACCAATTCTTTGCAAGCTTCGTTTCCCAATTCTTTGGCAATGTCCAGCGCTAGTTTGTTTTGTGAGTTTCTTATATCGCAATCACAACCGGAACGAAGCAGCAACTTCATACACTCGCGCCGATCGTGCAGCGCGCACAAATGGAGGGCCGTGTTTCTGCCCGTCTTCTCCATCGGGCCCGGCGGATTTGTCTGCTTATTCAGTCCCTGTGCGGTCATGTTTTGTATGAGAAAGTCGACTATGTGTAAGGTGGAACCCATTTCACGCAGCACCGCTAAATGGAGCGCCGTTTCACCGAATTCCTGTGGAGACATTCATTCATGTAAATAAAGAATCCGTTTTCATCACCAACAAGCCGATTTAGCGCCCCCCTCCTTACCGATGCTGGCAAAACACAAGTTAGATCGGCCCCTTCCGCCCAAACTTGCAACAGCTGGCCAAGATCAGCGTTTATGACGGCTTGCTCGAGATCGTTCCGAAGGTCGCGATCGTCGGCGCAAGTGCGCATAACGTATCGTTTGGCCACATATTTGGCACGTATGAAATCGTATCGTTCCTCCCTGCAATGATCGGACGAAAATCGGTAGATTAGGTAAACCGATAGCACCGATGGCTTTCGAATGAACTCACATAGAACTTTCGGGAGACAGCTTCCCCTGGGCGAGTGTGGCCTCCATCACCTCATTTAGCGCGTTGTTTCCCATGGCCCGGGCAACCAGCAGCTGGGCCGTGGTTAGATTATCCAGCGTGAGACTCTGTATGCGCGAATGGTGCACACCCAGGTCCCGGTGGACGCCCGAGCACTGGATGCACACCAGAATGCCAAAGTTTAAACTGATCCAGGTCACATCGTTTCTGGACCCACAGTCGCAGCACTGATCGTTGCCGGGCAGATTTTGAATATGCTTAATAACAGTCTTCTGTAGTTCGACTAAACTCGGACTCATCTGGGGGTTCGCGTGCTGGAATGCTTTCGCTAGTGCCTTCTCTTTGCAGTTGACCAGCACCGACATCCACGCCTTCTGGTCTGCCTCGTCCTCCGCTTGGAAATGATATGATCGATTGTCTAGAGAAACGAAACGAATTTCAATCAATCGAACAGTGCTGGGACAGGAAACGCAAGCTCGCGCGCGTCACTTACAACTTATTAGATCAAAGCCTTTCCTGTCGTCGGCCAGTGGTTTGATTTGACAGGTGAGAAGGTTGACGCGTGTCGGTGCCTTCGTTTCGTCCGCATGGCAAATGTCTAGGAACCCATCGGCGGTAACGCGGCATCGTCGCTTCTGCCACACCCGCCTAACCTTGCCCTCGCTTTTCTTCAGCAAATGACCGCTGCGCGTGATGCCGTGGTTTTTGTCGCCCTGCAGTTGATGAAGCGAGTACCCGACCGCACCGCCCTTGTCGCCGGGCGGAACGTTCTCTACGCGATCGAAATCCGGCGTCGAGCGGAGCAGGGTGCGCAGTTCGAGCAGTTTGCGCCGTTCCTCGTCTTGCTTGTGGCGAATCGTTTGCAGCTTTATGCTTAGCTCCTCGATGTAGGTACCGAACACCTCGATGGTCTTGAGACCGTCCTTAAAGTAACTGAAATTGAATGATGGAACGAAAAAAAACGGCACATTAAGCAATGGGACGAGCACGAGCTACCGGAAGCAGAAAACCTTTGCAGCCCACTATATTCAACGCCAAGTGCTGCACCGTTCAATTCGTTGGCTATGTGAGAAACGCTCATCGTAGCCATGCCATTCGTGACCGTCGTCCGCAAAGTGCACAACATTCGATCGATTCCGTGTCACAAGATACTATCGTCGCGATAATTATCAATTTTCAACTTCGTTATCTCTGCTGAGATCGAGCTCAGCAACGGTACCGTCGCAACGACAATACGCTCGACACTTACTTGTTTTGAGCATGATAATATTCGACGAGGTGTTGTAGCAACTCGATCCCTTTTTTGGTTTTAATTTCGTTGAATTTGATGAGATACTGAAAGGCGACGAAAAGTGAAACGATTTATTAGTTGCCGTCAACTCGCACCGGACAATATGGAATCGGGCAGCGGCAGTACGTACCTCGCACATTTGCAGTTGAAACACACGTCGCTCCTTTTCGATTTCCTCCGCTATTTCCGCCGGTGTGACTTCCGTTCGCATCATACCGACTTCTTTGGCGAGGGCTTTCTTTTCCTTCTCGATTTTCATCAGTTTGGAGTCGTAATCTTTGGCCGCCTTGTCAAACGGTCGCTTCATTTCGCCTTTCATACCACGCAGCTCCGATTTGAGCAGCGAGTCCACCGGGAACATTACAATATTGTTGATATTTTGCATCTAAAGCAATGGTGGAAGGAAAAAAAGCATTTTTTAGTAAACCCGCCGTTCGTGCGAATCATAGCATAACTTCGTACCAAAGTTTTCATCAGCGCACTTAGCTCTTTGGTTACGACAGAAAACTTTAAAAATGCAGCTCCTATATCCGGTTCCTCTTTGGAAAGTGCGACCGACCCCAGCCGTTCCAGCGCCCGAACCAAACACATTTCGTTATCAACGTGCGCTAAAGTAGAATAAACAAAAATCGGTTGCATTCTCAGGCGAAAACATGCTCCAGGCTATCGTTTACTTACTATTTCCCGAATTATGTATTGCCTTAACGGCTTTTTTCAGCTTCGTCAGTCCTTCTCGATCGAAGTCCAGGGTCTATTGGGAAATGGATTGAAGTTACGGGTAAGTTGGAAATGCACGTTAATGGAATGCGATAAAAAAAAGTATTTATTATTACAATAGTGAACAATATGCACGTTTCTACACGGTGACCTTATATAAACCGTATGCATTAGCATCGTGATAGAGGCTCTATCGTACGCACAAGTAATTATTAATTCAATTCACCCACTCTCAATTAAAGCGTCACGGGCGTCTTCCCCGACTTGCGCCGCGCCAATCGCATTCAATACGCCAAATTCACCGATCATCATCGTGTCGTCAAATATGGAAGAGGAAATCAACGTGTACGCTAGAACAAAGGGGAATTTTATTCAATTTGCCGCGTAATTCCAATAACGACACAATTGTTTAACTTATGCAGGATAGAAAACGACCTCTAGTAGCGATAGCAACCGAGTCGCACCGAAGAAATCAGTGCACAGGTGATGGATTCTGAGATGGGATTTTTTCGACTATACTTCGACTATACTTGATCATCTCACCTCTTCCAGTGCAGCAATGGTTTGCCTGCATTGAGCCATCCGCGACACGAACGTGGACGTTGTTGGCGAATTGTAGTCCTCTCGAGTTTCCTCGAGGAATTCTCCAACACCGATGAGCTCCGGCATGGTGATAGTTTATTGATTTACGTGTTTCGGTATTAATTTGTAGCTTACGCACTCCGTCCAAGGCAATGGTGCGAACGGTAGCAATCACTGTTGCACGATTATTTACAGTTTATAAAGAGCACCTGAAGCATCTGAAGCTGCACGAGATAGACGCATCGCCCTGTTTTGAACCACCAAGTGATTGGATGCAGGGCATTTCCCGTTTTTTTAAACGTACAAATCCTGCTCGTCGTACATGCACAATTTGATGCTCCTGCTGCTGCTGCTGATATGGCTAGGTCGGTTAACCGACTCTACCGACATCACTGACACCACCATCGCACAGAATGAAGCATAGCTTTAATCAATTTAAAACTTCACTTTTGTTGATGACACTTTCCAGCTTTCCGATTTATTATACCTGGGACGTTTGTGTGTGCGTGTGTTTTTCACGGCCAATAAAGTGCCCAATCAACACATATAATTTGCGCTAAATTTGCGTAAAATTCGCGCAATCAACGTTGGCATGGCTGGGCGGCGAGTTGGAATTCCATAAATTCTAAAAATAAATTTTTCACACTTCACGTTATTTATACAATCATCACACAGCTCTCATGACACCTTGCTTGCTTCTCACAAGTTTTTCCGGACACTTTCGTCCATTATGTTGCGTTTGCCATCTAGTGTGAATTGATATTGCACTCTTGTTTTATCACATTACAAGGACATTACACGCATTCATGGAGGGTTTACTTTATCACCAGCTTAAATTCTTACATTTTACCATTAAAATTAAATCTATACTGAGTTTGGATGACTGATGTTTACGACGGACAAAATGTTATACTTTAAATAATTCACTTCCGACGACCTTCTTCAGTCGTGCGTGCACGAATTGTACTATCAATTGCTTAATGCGTTTCCATACTTGTATATGGCCTCAACATTAAATAATGTCACTTCAAAACTGCACGGGCTGAACAGAGAAAGCACCATTGCTTGATGAATCATGTAGTAAGGATAAAATTTTGCAAGATGATCCCGTGCCGCCGTGTAAAACAATCTCACACCTCAACCGTATTCATTAACAGCACGCAGTAAAACACACGTAGATTACCGACGCTTGTGTGCCGAAATTACTGCACATGCAAACTGTGCGCTGTGGAATTTGCGAAACGAACCTCGTATTACATGACACATATGATAAAGCTGAGACCTTTATAATTATGCACAATCTCGCTTGGGGAACCACATGTAAACAGCAAGCTTGCGAGGATGTCGCTTCGCACGGCCACCAGTTGGTTTTCACATAAACACGCCCTGATTCATCTCGGGCAGAAGTAGCACGCACGAAACGAGTTATTTTCGGAGAAAGAACGCACTCTTGCAGCAAATCAGGCTTGAATCATCAGGCCACTTTGCGTGCAATGCATGTAGAAGGAGAGAATTAACACAGGCGTTTCCCTACTTTCGTTTCGAATACTGCCTGCCCTATTGATACCACAATCTGCAGATATTCGTATTATAATCGATTGTTTAGCACTTTCGTCGCGATTCGCTCATTTTGATTTGTTTCTTGTCCTTGGTTCTGTTTTGCCGTCGCCCTGAAAAGCTGCTGCCCGTTTTACAACTCCGTTCGTGCTTGCGTCCTGTGGCAGTGTTGCGTGAATGTTTTCTCGGGAATCGTTTGGAATTATTTTTTCTCCACAAACCGCTGTTCTAAAGCCATGAGAAGCATGGGACTATTCTGCAACAAAATGTTGTTGAAGATAAAATCCTTTAAGCAATGGTTTTCTCAGTTATAATGTTAAATTCACGCATTTAATGAATATAATAAATACAAATGGAAACGTCCAGACTGGCAGCACTGTTGGGCTCATGATGAAAATGACAACTTCGTAGACAGTGGAATATTTCATATCGGGTTTTTGAAAAGGCTTTTAAGGTTGTAAGATTTCATTATTGGCAAATTTGGCGCACGGTTGAGCTCTTCTAAACAATTTGTTCCAATCATTGCGACTCGCAAGCCAGGATGTGCATTTTTTTGTATCCCTTTTTCGCAAATTTGATATCCATTTTTTGTTAGTCATTCCTGGAGGAGCCATTTGTTCGAAACTCCTTCATCATCCATCTCACTTCGTCCTGCTAAATCGGTATGCTCGAATTAGGGTACTCTGCTTGAATTTGATTTTCACAGTAGTGACAGTTGTTTTTGTTGCGTTGTTGACAAGGAGGTGGCAAGCTGTCAAGGTAGCCAACCAGCCAGCCATATTCCCTTTCGTGTTGATATGCTGGTTTAGTTCGGAGAAAATCGCGAGCAGTTTATCCATTTGTCCCAATTTCACATTGTTCCACATGCACTACCGTTAGGGAATTTAAGGCTGTTTGAGGCGAAACCCACGCTCATTACTATCAACTCATCAGAACAGACAGATTACAGTTCCTTCTCCTCCGAAAATCAACGTGTACGTGTCGCGATTCATTGCCTTTCGTAACCTCCTGGTAAGGTTAGCGTTCGCTTCCTGCTGCGGTTCACCCATCTGGTGCGGTTTCGGCTTGGGGTCCGGCGATTTCAACGAATTGCGCAAGGGGGTGTGTAAGGAAGTCGATGTTCAATATCCATATGCCGAAAATAACCGCAATTCTCTTGCATTGTATTGTATTGATTAAGCATGGCTAGTACTCGCCAACAATCCGCCCGGGAGTCGAGCGCGCCCGAGGGCGAGACGACGGAAACCCTGTGCGTCGTGTGTTTTAAGCCGATTGTCTACTTTGCGGTGGGTGAGTGCGACCATCTTTGCTGCTACGAGTGCTCTACACGCATTAGAGTACTATGCCAGCAGAATGATTGCCCAATCTGTCGTAGAGATTTGGCGAAGGTACGTATATGTGGGTGTGTGCGTGCGTATGCACGCGTGGTGTAGAAGTTCGAACCAATAACCATTTCATCACTCTCTCTCTATAATGTCTATTGTATTGCTGTTTCAGGTAATATTCTCGAAAACGCTGTTGCCATACCAGCAGCTAGATATAAAAAATCGCTCCGGTTTGTACGATCAAAAATACCGCATATCTTTCACCGACGCGGAAGTGCAACAAGCATACTTTGATCTGCTGGACTACAAATGCCCCCGGTAAGAGCGCGCAAGCAATATGGCTTGTTTTTTTTTTACGATGCGCGCGCATATTGGCATCGGTCCCTATACTTGAAGTCTGGACTTCCGTCTAAAGCTGTGCATCAATGTGCTGCGCATTTTCCCAACAACATGTACTCTCTAGGCCGACTAACTGTAGTGCACAAATTGTCTTTCAGGTGTGATCAAAAGAACTTTCCCAAATTCGAGCTGCTGCGCGAGCACGTACGAAAGAAGCACGAGCTGTTCTACTGCGATATCTGCACGGAGCATCTGAAGGTGTTTTCTTCCGAGCGGCGCTGCTACAACCGGCAGGAGTTGGCACTGCATCGCCGGAAAGGTGATCCGGATAAAGTAGGCCACCGGGGTCATCCGCTGTGTGAATATTGCGACACGCGCTTTCTGGACAAGGATGAACTGTTCCGGCACTTGCGGAAGGACCATTTCTTCTGCCATTACTGTGATGCCGACGGGAGAAACTATTTTTATGGGTAGGTGTGCGAGCGCGCGCGTGAATCGATTGTAACGGACGCCACAATGATCATTTTCTCTCCGTGTTTTTTTTCTCTCCAGTGATTATGTGTCGTTGCGTGAACATTTTCGGACAGACCACTTTCTGTGTGAAGAAGGTGAATGTGAACAGGAGCAGTTTACGTCCGTGTTTCGTTCGGAGATCGATTTACGAGCCCATCGTGCGTCAGTGCATGGGAAATCGATGAATCGGTTAGCTAACAAACAGACTCGCACGTTAGAGCTGGAGTTTACGTACGCTCCAAGACATGGAGCCGGTGGTGGTGGGCCAGGTCCAGCGATTGCAGCAGGACCATCCGGTGGAGGTTCTTCATCAAGTCGGGGAGGCCGAGGAGGACGTGGTGGTGGTGGCACGGGAAGGGCCATCGCCACGAGCAATTCCTCGGAAGGATTGCAAAGGGAGCTTGATAGCGCCGAATTTAGCCATGATTCGACGGCGAAGCAACATCCAAAGCGGGTGATAGACGCCACCAGTGAGCAAGATTTTCCCACGCTCGCCGGTGCCGCCCCGAATCCAGTGTTTCGTCCCAACAACGTCTCTATACGGCAGCGCGTGTATGGAGCCGCGGGTTTGGCACGGACGAAAGAAAACTTTCCCGCCCTTGGATCCGGGGGCGGGGAAAGTACGGGCCCGACTAGCTTGAACGAAGGATTCAGCAGCAAAATAACCGCCAGCTCACTGCTCAAACCCAGCCAGCCTTCTTCGTCGGGCGGTACGAGCATGATGATACACGTTTCCAACCGTCCATCCGGTTCCAGTGCGGGGAAATCGAACGGAGCGGTTTCGGTGGGTGCGGCCTCGGGAAAGAAGAGTGCTTCCTCCGATTTCCCAGCACTGCCCGGGTCCGGCGCTAAAGGCAAAAAGCATGGCGATGTGTTCGCGGACATGGACGATCGACCGAGCGGCAGTGCACCGATGGTAAATCTGAACGCATTCTCCGCGAAACATCGCGCCCTCGTGGACGATTACGTGTCCGTGTCGAGTGTCGTCTCGAAGGTGACAACGATTTCGGCGAAGGATGTGAAGAAAAACGCCTCTAATGCCGCCCAAGCTGTCGTGCCTAGTGTGAAGTCGACCAAGGCGTTCCCAACGCTTGGCGACGGTAGCAAACCACCAACCACGTCTAAGGCAACGCCTTGGGTGACCGGAGCTGCCACCGGCGGTACGTCCAGCAACGCCGCTAGTGGATCGAACGGCACGGCTGGCACTTCCAGCAAGAAAAAACCAGTGCCCGCACCCAACTTAAAAGAAGACACAGGATTCGTTAACCTCAATGCGTTGACCGGCAAAAAATCTGGTGAAAAAGTGAAACAGAAAGAAGCACAGCCTTCCGCCAGTTCCGCCGATTCGCGCAACAACAATAGTGCATCGTCGAAGGAACGCAACAAAGAGCAACAGCAAAAACAACAACAACAACAACAACAACAACAACAACAACAACAACAACAACAGCAGCAGCAGGGAAAATCGAACGGACAAACGTCATCATCGGGCGTACAAAGTAATCATACAAATAACAACAACAGCGTTGCATCCTTTTCGAACAACGCGTTCCCAGTGCTGGGCAATGCGAACAACAGTGTACAGTTTGCTCTGGCCGCCGGTCCGAAAAGAACGCCACCGGGATTTGAAAATGTGAACGTTAAGCGTATGCCCGCACCTCCGCCCGGTTTCGGCAATGTCACGCTGAATTCCGTGGCCCGAAACGCGAACAACATGACGTTTACCAACTCGACGGGAGAATCGTACAACATTTTGCCGACCCATAATTATGTCTCTCCAAAGAACGCCATCAATAGGAATCAAGTAAGTTGTGTGCATCTGTGTTATCAAGCATAGTGTAGTGACGGAAAGTAATTGTTTCGTGTTTCTTCACACCTTTCAGATACTGGTAACGCACTTTCAGAAAGCTTTAAAGAACAAAAATGCACTTTTGGAATTCAAAACCATATCGCAGATGTTCCGCGAAGGGCAGTACGATGCGGCGGCCTACTACGAGCACTGCAAGTTTGCGCTCGGCGACCGTTTTAATGAAATTTTTCCCGAGCTAATCGCGCTGCTTCCGACCATTGCAAAACAGCAGGTAAGTGATCGCAGCAACACTCGAGTTAATGAACAGCTTGACTTGATGAGTTGATTTTTTTTGACAAACTCGTGCTTTCCATTGCAGGAACTATACTTGGTGTATTGTCAGGATGAGAAAAATCGTCCCAAGGTAACTGGTAAAGGAAAACTGCCCAATATCTCAAAGCTGGAGGTTTGTCAGGTTTGCAAGCAGGTCCTGATCGAAGATGATTTGACTGAGCATTATCAGTCCCATTATTTGGAGAACAATTTTCCAAAGCTAGGCACCAACGCGGCCGACGAAGGGAAGGTAGGCTCGAGTGCGTGGAAAAAATAATCGGTAATACCTCTGCTGCACACCCTAGCCACTTTTACCATCTCGTACTAGAGTTGCTTGCAATCAATCACATCTGTAATATAGTGTGACGCTTCAGAGAATGCGTCAGTAGGTGGTGATGCCCCTCCCCGATCGGTGCTGGCTTAGATGTATCTATAAATTCGTTGCCTGGCAACCGAAGCTGTAAGCCATCTAATCGGGACTATTAGCACCACCTTGTTTTGTTTTTGTTACTAATAGGCATGTTTTGAGCAGAGTTTTACAGGTAACGTCAGTTGAGACACGAATCATTTGTTAGATTATAAAGATCGAATTTGACGATTTATGTAACGCAGTGCTTAGCGATCTGCTCTCGCTTGTTCGTAGGAGAAATAAAAAAGCGTGCTCAAATAAGAACCAGCTGAGAAAATACAGAACAGAATTAATAAGCGCATAATCAAAGCTGTACAAACATAGTTTAAACTGTACTGTACATAACGAAATGGAATAAAAATAAAGAAAGCACACCAGCTGCTGGGATGCAAGAACAAGAATTTCACAAATAGTTTTTATGTTGAGGGGTATATTTACAGCATATTTGAATGGTCAATAATCTGACAAAACCCTCCTAGCTCCGTCCCACTGGCCGCTGCTCCCGGAAAGACATACGTAGCGCATGATCGTTATTTTGAAATAAATACTTACCGGGGAGGTTCGATGAAATCGTCGTTCAGTGTTCAAAAGTGCCAGTACTAGTTGTGTATACAAAATTCATTTTTATTACTTAGCCATTATCAGCGGAAGGACAAAGGACGAGGTAATGATACGTAATGTATATAGTTTGCAAAAGTGTGCTTGATTATAACTGTGACTGTTATAAAAGTAGATCGGTTTGTCGCAAAAATTGCTTGTAGCAACAAAAATGCATCGCAAAACGGATTAGTAAGAGTAAAACAGGAAAAACCGCTGTGGATGGGCTCGCTCTTATCGTTAGGTTTGACTGTTAGCCAGTCAGTCCAAGGCCTGCCGCGATATGGCGACTTCCATTCTCGCTAAGCTCTAACAACGGCGTGTATGTAGTTGGGGAGTGTGGGAAATCTGTGTAAGATTCGAAGGGGAAGTAGTCGAGAACGGAAACTACTTCACCCCCATCCCCGTCCCATTTCATCGGTAGGTGTATTTTCGAAGTAGTACAAAACAGTACACAGTGACAACACGGGGAGTTTCCTTACAAGATAGTGCAGAACGTTCGAATGAGTCGTGCTGGTGGGAAAAGAAATTGGAGAGGAAAACAGGAGTGTTATCGTAATTGAGATTATTGAGTGAAGAACGGGTCAAAGTAAGTGTCGCAATGAGAGGAGAGAAGAAAAAAAAACAATACTATGAATATATGTTAACGGATACTCTCAGATGGTGGTGGTGTGCGTGCGTTTGTGTGTGTATAGGAGGAAAGATATGAAGAAACGAAATGATATCTATGTCAGGATCTTTTTTTTTTGCTCAATAAAACACCAACAGACGCGACCTGCACATTATGGTCTTTGTCCGTTCTAGCAGAGGCTTGCTCGTTTCAAAATGTCAATCATATATTTTCCGATATTTGAGTCCATTTTGATAGTTCACATTTCACAGTAACGAATGCATGTGACACGTTAGCAGGTGAGAAGGTACTATCGTTGTTTTTTCTTGGCGCAAGAAACACAGGATAGTAGCAACTGAAGGAGTTTCGATTTCTTCTTTCGAGCTGTTAAGTTTGGTTTGTTTTTTTTAAGTATACACAAGTCACCCGGAGGAGTGATAAATTAAATACAAAGGGACACGGTTGTGTTTGGATGATCGGAAGGATGTGCGTATGGTATATTCGGTTTAAGTTGCACAAAGCGACCAAAAAAAGAGAAAGAGAGAAAAGAACGAGAGAAGAGAGATTGAGATTATATCTTTGGTGGCGAAAAAATCATACAATCAAACAACATAGCAGGCTGGGTCGGTAGGGTGGTGGTAAGCGGGCGGTTCACAGAAAGGACGAAACGAAGGAATTTTTCTGCTCCTAGACACAGTTTAACAAAGTTACTCGAATGTCGGCAATGTCGTGAAACAAACCCGCAGCCCCCGGTGGGGTGCGAGAGTAATGGATTGTAAGCTAGTAATCAACATCGAACGGATTTGTTACAGAACGAGAACAATTCGGGTAGGCTTTCAGAAAAAAAACGGTTACGCTTTTATTATTAAAAAACAATCTCACCGAACGTTTTGGTTCGAACACGCGGTTATGGAACATACGGAGAAATGTGCAGTAAATGTACCTCTGGGCACCATGAGGGGTGACAAATTTTGGTTTCGAAATACTTTTTTTTTGGTTGGAAAAGTGACCAGATTTATTTGAACACAAATATTTCGGTTTTTTTTCTCGGTTGAGCCAGATGGATGGAGTATAGGTCGAGGTGGTAGGTGGTCAAGATCGAGAAGTCATCATTGTTTGTCTTAATTGTAGTGGGTCGAACAACAACCGGGAGGCGGAAACGGATAACTTCAACACATTAGGGTATCCCCATGCAAGCTGTACAGGGCGGGAGTTTGATACGGATGAAGTAGTTGATACGTGTGCGCTCTGACTTGCGTCGACGAGCGGCCCTTCCAATAGAGATGATCGTGATGAGAAAAAGGGGCAGTGACGGGACCGAACAGGTGGACGCCGGTTGGTATGATCGTTTGCTTTAAATTTTACCTAATTTTCCACTCCTTGACTCACGCTTACGGCGCGGAGGTACCGGAGGTGTCGTTGGCTGCACCAGGACGCTAGGTTCCGGGTTAGGTGAAGCGGCCGCAGACTGTTTCACACGTGTCGGTGGTGTCTGTTGTGTGGGTGTGGGTGTAGTGTTTGTCGCAAAAATTGCCTCCTTTCGATCGAGAGTTAAGGTCGGAACGGTTGGGTTACGAATCGTCTCGGCCCTGTTGGACGATGCGGTTGAGGCGGGTGAAGGCGACGCGATAGATGGCGAAATGGTTGTGCTGATGGAGCCACGGCTCGAGGCGGACGTTAGTGGCGATGGCGTCGACGGTGCTCCTTTCACTCGTTCGGACGGCGTTGGTGCGATCGTTGGTGAAATGTGTCGTTTTTTGCGTAATGCTTTGACTGGTTGCTGTGATTGCGAGGGTGCACTCGTTTTACCTGCAAGCGATTCCTGTGCGACTTGTTGTTGGAGCGGTGCTGGCGCTGGAGCCACCGTCGGCCGACTTTGGCTAGCATCCTGAGCTGGAGCTTGTGCTTTTGCCCTCGGTTCCACCTTCGGTGGCAACACTTTTTCGGGCGTCGGTGTCGGTGGTGCTGTGTTGGAGAGTTTCGCTGCGACGGGCTTCTGAACCGGCCGGGCTCCGTCAACCACATCCCCGCCGGTGGTCGTAACCGCCGAAACAGCGCCCTGTTCTTGGTCGTCTTCGACCGACGGATCGTAAATGAGTTTCGTGATCGTGCGTGTTTTTCCTTCTGGATTCTTGGTTGTTATGATTTGCTGATAACCTGCAAAGACTTTCTTGGTCAATGTCGTCGTATTGGTAGTCGGATCGTACTGTATCGGTGGCGGTGGCTGCTTTGTTTGATGGCGCAACGCGTAGTAACTACTGCCGACGGTCGTGGATAAACCGACAGCGACCACCGCATCGTCTTCCTCCGCAATGACCGGCGGTGGAACGACTGCAGCTGCACCATGGTCAATGTCGTTCAATGTTTGTGGGATGATGAGCGCGCGCACAACCCAACGCATACAACAAGTGGTTCAATGTGTTTGGGGTAAGTCCAAAGTGTAAGTATGTAAACGCATGCAAAATGGGGGGGTTATATTTGGTCCGTGGGAGCGGAAGCAATCAACGCAAACAAAATAAGAAGAAAAAAAAAACAAATAAAATCAAACATAATCGCCAAGGAGTTCGAGGATGTCCACAGCACGATACGGGCCCGTAGATAAGAATGTTGGAATTTGCAAGGAGGAACGCGGGGAGAACGGGGATCATTGGCAGTATTTGTCCGATACGAAGGGAAGAGAAGAAAGATTAAGAAGAAAAGGAAATCGTAGTTAGATTCTGTTGTGATTCCAATCAAGCGGCACCGTGGGGATATTCACACAGGAACAATGGAACATTGAAAAAAAAAAAAACAAACAAACAGACTGTTTTACAGGGTTTCCAGGTGCATTTTGCACTTACGTCATTCCTTCGAGATTCGATCGGATTTCAGCTACCGATGGTTTCCATGGTTACCGTCGGTGTGAAATCGCAGGCGAGTCAGAAAAGTGCTACGAACGTGCCAATTTGACCCGAAACCCATAAAATACGTGTCGGTTTGCGAAGGAAATGGTTGTATTCAAAAATTTATAAAAAAAAATTAAACGTTAAGGCAAGCTTTTCGTTAGTTTTGCTTGTATCAAATTTTGAAGTACGTCATTTACTGATGGAATTGTGGATCAATTTAAAATCAATTGAACCAAACAACAAAGTTAAGATGAAACAAAAACTTTCAAAGTTGTTTTATTGTTCGTATGTTCGTATGTAAAAGTGGACACATTTTGGAGATATTTGTTACGTTTCCGTGCTCATAACATAACCGTCCACAGGCAGTGGTTGTGATGAGAATTTTAAAAATATGATGTTAAAATTGAAAGTGTCGATACTTGTCACCCAAGCTTCCAGCCAAAAAACGAATTATCACGAAAAGGATTCCGGGTTTAGGACAAACAAACCAACTGGATTCACTTCTCCCCCCATTGTGCTACTTCGCGTGCGATATTAATAGGTTGAATAAAGGATGATTGTTTAAATCAGTTCCCACCGAAACGTGTTGCGCTAACCATGTGTGCTATTAAAAAAAAAATCCGCTCAACAAATTGTCAACCGAGAGAAAGTACAGAACACTTAGAAACGAGAATGATTATATATTTTTCCTTAAATGAACTCTGTTATGACACATTTACACAGTTTTTGCTAGCAACGGCCTCTACCGCCAGATGGGTCTAAACAGTACCAACCAGGGATGAACGGATGAGATGAGTTCCTTGTGTTGGGCCACTAGTTGGTATCACGTACCAATGACATGGGCAATCGTTTGCACTAGTTGCCTACCTCAGTTGCCTGATTTGTCATATCGTTGTTCATTGTGCCGCAAGTCAACAATGTCTACGCGATAGTTTTGAGTTAGCTAATTTTTATGCTAATTTATGCGCTACTACGTTATTTGTGTTTTCCGCGTACTAGCTAATGGCACTAGAGTATTGTTGCCTCTTTTGAGTGGGATATACGAACGAACAAAAATGAAAAAAAAAAAATGCATTCATGATATTTTTGCTAAAGTATGACCAACATGCTCCTATATCACATCGTCCTTGTAATACCACCACTGTCTTCTTCGACAGGAAGATCGTTTCGTTCGTTTTTTGCATCCCTCTTCGAGTGAACTATAAAATGCCAACTAAAAATCGTGACCGAATGATGGACCAAAGTGGCTAGAGTAGTGGGACTTACACTAACGTTGGTTGCACGAGTCGTAACGAAGACCAATAGGAATTAGTTGAAAACTTTACACCGCTCACGGTGGTGGTGGTGGTAGGATTAGCGACGGGACGTACGCATGAGTATGAAGGAGACAACACACAGCAGAAAAACAATGTAAACCGATGGACGACAGTGGTTAGTTGGAAGCGGATGCCTGACTGGTGGTGCCGCCGGCGTGTGCAGGCACGGGTGATACGTGGTCAATTACCTTCCTTTTTATCGACCGAAAGTTTCTCCTCCGGTTGCGGTGTCGGCGACCGGTCCTTTGCGTCCCGCTTCGGTGTGGCCGATCTGGACCGCGACGGGCGGCTGGTGGACGGGCGTTGCGGTGGGGCGCCGGTAGCCGGTGGGGCTTGGGTGGTGGGGGCGGGTGCGGCCGTACCATCGTCCGGACCCTTGAGCGTTTGCTGGATGCGTTTCCAGATGTTGTCGAACGAATCGCGCCCCATATAGTCGATGTTACCTGTTTCCCAGCACTGTCGGCGCATATGCTCTTCGTATGCTTCTTGCTCCTTCGATTTCGGCTCACCAAGATGCAACTGAGACAGCGCTCCGGCAAGACCGCTCTGCAAAAGAATGATCATACACAGGTACGTTAAACGGGCGTGTTTCATTCGGGCCATGCATTTTTGTTTTTCTTCGGACACACCAACGGTTGGAACGAAACCGAATCATACAGCCAGAACAGAATGGTACGTAATGGTCACATTCAGACGCGTCGAACACGGTACAAGAAACATGTTTCACTAGATACACACAAATGGCAAGGGGAGGGGAAAACAGAACGATGTCCAAATTTGGCAACATTGATAGGTGTTGTAAATATTGTATCTCTATGCCTAAAATACGTACATTTTAGTGGATGTTTTTTTGGCAATAAAAGCGTGCGTAAGCAAAAGCAGCTTAGGGTGTTAAGCAAGAGTGTGTCATTTAAAAATAAAATATTATACTAACTATTGTGTTTTCGTTGGGTTTACTACAGCTAAGCATGCAAATAATATGTCCAAACAGGTGTTAGGTAAATTTTCATGTGAGTGAGTTTTTAGAAGAGCTCTACGAATCGCTGAAGATGTGGGTACGAAGTCTATGGGGGGGTTTTTTTTGGGCTTGCTTTTCTATGGCGATCGGTGCGAGATGATCTTTTCCACGTACACCCAACACCACGGTACCTACCACTTCCCCAAGATTACCACCAGCATCGATGTGCGGGCTTTCTGTTGCGTTTTGTTGCTCACTAGCCGACGACGGTTCCTGTTCCCGAGCCGACGGGTAAGTTTTCGTTTCTGCCGGTTCGCACCTGTCCGTGCCGGCGTCTTTGCTGTGGCTACTGTGATCACCACTGTGATCCATGCTACGGTTGCTGTGGTGATGATGTTCGTGCGTTACACCGCTCGTTTGACAGTCGCCTTCGCCGCTAGCAGCACGCACAATTGGTGCCGTTTCCTGTCTCTGTTGGTCGGTTCCGTGGCCGGAAGCTTCCCAGTGATCGGCATTTGCTTGGTGCTGGTAAATCATGCTATCGACCCATTGATCGGTACGCTGAAATGTATTTTCAACATGATGCGTTTGGTGGAACCGCTCGGTACGGTTCCCATCAGCATCCTGGTGGTGATGTGCCAGAGGATGCTGCTGCTGGGGGTAATGTTGCTCATGATACTCGGTACGGTGTTGATGAATTTCATTGGACGATAATGATTCGTACTCCGGTCGGGATCGGTGCTCTTGGGCACGCAGATCGTCTAGGTATTGAAAATAGAGTCGTTCTTCCTCCTGCTTACGCATGCTTCGCTCCCGTTCCTGTCTCTGCAGGTACTCCTCCCAGGGATCGACATATTGTTTCTCCGGTTCGTACGAAGGAACGAAGCGGTCCCTTTCCTGCTGTTGCTGGTGGTGGTGGTGATGATGTTCTTGATGATGTCGTTGGTTTTCCCAACAAAACTCCTCATTATGATCGGCTCCGTGTGTTAAATAAATCGTTCCCGAACTAGTCGAACGATAGTGATTAGCACTAACCTCTATGGGCTTTATCCAGTGGATAAAAGCTTGTTGCTGTTAGGAAATAAAACTCAAATCTTCTTAGCACAACACACATACACACTCGCGCACACACACACACACATACATCATCACTCGAGAGTACATCATCAGGATCAATTTGGACGGCGATCGCTTCGGGAGCGATTACCGGCGGTCGGAAAGCGATAATATGTACATGATGGTGTAATGACAACATACATACAGCGGCACGCTATCACATATAAAACATTCTAAGCTCTGCAGCATGTTTTGGTTTGGTTTCTATCGTAATCATAGCACTGGATGCGGGGTTGTGTTATGCTTTCTTAACTACAGAGGAATCGTTTATTGTTCTGTTAATAGTATCGGTTACGCAATATTGATTTCCACCAATACGCTTTACCTACGTCTCCAACTACTAGCTGTTTGACGAGCTACATGCTACGGTACAGAACTATACAAAGAGAGATAAAGAAAGAGAGAGAGAGAGACAGAGAGTGGCGCTTCTAGCCCGTAACGTAACGTGCGGTATGCGATTCATCAAAGAAGGCGATGATAAAGCGATCGTGTCATTGTGTCATTTTTCCATCGTTTCCCGAATCTTGGCCCAGATATGCTTAAATGCGTCGCGTCCAACATACTCCGCGTTGCCCGCCTCCCAGTACTGTCGACGAAGTTTCTCTTCAATCCGGTCCTGATCCGAGGTGCGCGGTTCTCCAAGCGTTACATTAGCGAGCGCCCCGGCGAGGCCAGTCTAAGATATTGGCGCATGATTTGGTAGATTCATTTTTTTTTTTTTTGGTGTGCAGGATACAATGAGCGGGATTCGTGAGGAAGCAGTGGGGGAGAGTATGCGAAGAAGGAAGGCGAGGATAAAAAGGATGGAATATGTGGCAAAAAACCAAAAAAAGCATTAGCCAGCTCCAACACTACCGCAAAGCAAACGGAAAATATTTTACTACAGTCCTCCCATAAGCTACTACGATCGGTGGCTGTTACATTCCCTACGTGTACCAGCTTTTATCAGCTGTGCAAATGCGTTTTTATTACGTCGGTATCGCTTCCGTCAGAAAGCGGAGGGGGCTTACGACTTTCTACTCTATTCGCATGCTACCGTACTTTGCCAAAACCAAAACGTTGCCAGTGACCAGTGCGCGCAGTATGTTGTCATTATTATGATTGTTTATGGTGGTTACAATATAATGCCGTAGTAAAATCCGGAAACGGAAGAAGGATGCAACACACACTCGATTATAAAAAGGAAGATGATACAACAAAAAAACTACACATTAATGGCAAGTCGCTTCTTCAGTTAAACAAGGGTCATAAAAACTGTCTTACATCCATCACAATAGCGTACGAAGCAACTAGCGTGAAGGCCAAAATGGTGCGCAAAATGGGTTGGTGCTAGTGTGGAAATCTCATTTGGCTACAAAACTACTGATACAAACCACCACACTTTCCTCCCACAGTGTGCGATTGTAAGGACTACAGTAAAACTAACTTCGCGATTTATATGTTGAAGCATACGGATGAGAATGTGTTAATAAAAAGCGTTTGCAAAAGCTGATGAAAAGCGTAGTACGGAAAAATACGAGCAAAATGAGTAAGGAAACAAAATAAAAATATATAAAAACAACACAACTTCATTCTATACTTTCGTTACTTTGTTACATGCTTTCTTACCTCCGCAACGGGTACTACACTGTTTTCCGGTAAACTTATGGTTTCAGACTTGAAATTGAAAAGTGTGTTGCACAAGTGTTATTGCATTAAAGCGGAATGTCACGGCACATCACAGATTAAACCATTCCATACACAAGAGAGCCCTGGTCGCTTATCCAGGGGGGTCCAGGAAAACAAAAAAAAGGGAGGGCCCGCAACAGCCTCGCGTGTGAGAAAGACCACCGCGACAGGGCTTGTTCCGCGGGTCGCAAACAAAATGTGTGGCATCGATTTCCTGTCGTGAGGATTACCGGGCGGAAGGCGCAAACTACTTACCATATCGGGGCTCAGCCTTGAGTGGACGTCTTCGGCAAAGATGTCCCACCAGTACTGCAGGAAGTTGGCCAGATGCTGACACTCCGACGGTACGTACACTTTGCGCGTTTCCGAGTTGAAGTTCTGCAGCCACGGCTTGGCGACACCGATGAAGTGAAGAATTTTCGTGTTCTGACCAAACCTACGGGGGCGGGGGCAGTGGCAGGATTAGTAAACGGAATTTCGCTATCTTCCCCACCGGCCCACGGGATACGCACTGTTTAAATGCAGGCAAATACGAGTACGTTGCAACGGACGAGGTGTTGTAGATGAAGGGCAAGTGCTTCTGGATGTCCTTGTGGGCCCAGTCGGAGAAGTAGGCATTCAGCAAACCCTGATCGCCACCGTCGAAGCTCCCGTTCGTGACGGCAAACTGGAGCAGGCTGGAGAACGTTTCCACGCTCGGCCGGTACACGTACACGCCCGAATTGAAGCAATCCGGCCAGCCCACGTCCGGTGCGGCCGACAGTTCCTCGCGCTCGAACAGCTCATCGCTGTTGCGCAGCACGAGCGTGTCCGCATCGAGAAAGACACACTTCTCGAACTGCGTCAGCCGCCAGCAGTGCAGTTTGGTGAAGGTGATGCCCAGCTCCGGTCGCTTCAGCAGCGCCAGGTTCGCCGCGTCCTTCGAGTCGAGCAGGTTGACCTCTTCCACGACGTTAAAAACGTTGCGTAACTTTGTCCTGCAATGGGGTGGAGAAAAGGCGCGCACATACATTGTACCACAATCGTTCGGCCAATCAATCGTGCGTTATCGGCACTTCACTTGCATACTTCATTGCTTCCGACACGCCGGGTGTAATCAGTACGGTCATCTGATGCACGGTGTGGACGCGCTTTAATGAATGGGCCACCACGAGCGCTCCCAGCGAGTAGGAGTCGTTGGTCGCCAGCGTCACCCAGCTGTATTCTGAAAGAGGAAAAGTAGGGGGGGAAAAATCATTGCCAAAATAGTTACTTCATTCCACCGGTAACGCTAGCAACGCGAAAATCCAATCCCAGTAGCACCATCATCTTGAGCGTGCAATGCAAAACCGGCACACGCTCTGCCTCGTGCTATCGCCAAATTTTGATGAGCTGACCTTGACCACAACGCATATTTTCTTATTAGTTTTGTTCCGTCTGCTCCACGCGAGCGTTTTCCCCGGGTTGACCATCCGTGTGATGTAACCGTCATTCGAATAAAACAGGGCAGAACAAATGTGCGATGCGATTAATCGGGGATTCGAGTTTTTTTGTTCTTCTTCTTATTTTTCCCTTTCTCGCTCTCGTCAGTCTCATTTTCGTTTCTTGCCACTTGATAATTGGTCCAAAGCAGTGGCGCGAATTTATTTTTGTACACCCCATGGGCGGGTGGCGTAAGTAATTTTGGTGATGCTGTTGCTAGAGGTGGTATGTTTTATCGATATGATATCAATGACTGGGTGTAGGCAGAGAGGCAATGATTCAAACGATTCCAAAAAATCCTGGTTTTTATGAACACGTTAATTAGACGTTAATGTCGTTGAATTTGAATATGTTGCTACAAGGTAGCAAAATACTCAATTTAACTTTACTAATATTTTGTTTGAAATTTAGAAAATATTAGTTTGTAATCACAAATTAGGACTGCGATGTTAAAAAAAACTTCAATATATTACAGCATTATGTTCCATCGGAGAACGTAGTTAAATTAAAATTTTCAAAGCAGATCAAGCGATTAAATGAACCAGCTCAAGGGCACACAGTTATGAGTATGAGGAAGGTTTATGTTAAATAAAAACATGAAGTAAACCAATCAATGCAACCGTCACCTAAACGAGAAGAAGCTGCATTACTCGTTGCATAGTCGTTCCCGGTACTGAATTGATAGCTATTGATCGTTACAATTATGTACCACTGGTTCCTAGTGGCGCGAAATCCCTCACGTTGGTTAAAACTAAACAATCTGTACCACGACATCGATAAGGTTGGCGAGAGGAAATGTTATGTTTTTTTTTGTGTGTTTTTATTCGAAGACGACATTTCGTGACGCCAGTCAGATGCCTTCGCACCGTGACGGATGCTTGAGTCCGCGGTGGCGCTTTTCTATTCTTGTTTGGTTGCACACGCACACACGGACAACAACAAACAGTGCATAGAACTTTGGCGCCGTTGCAACGCCCAACGACATTGACTCTGTGATAGTCATGATAACCGTTCAGCATCGCTTGCTGGCTGGCTCACCGGAGTGGAAAGGAAAAATAGTGTAATCTTATTTCTGTTTCGTTAATGACTGTGCTCTGCTTATCGTAAGAACGGACCGGCCGGGTTCCATTGCGCTGATGCTCGATTATCTGGTGCACAGGCGACTGGATTTATAATTTTCAAGCATCTGGCATACAAAAGCCGCTGCTTCCCACCACAGGCCAGACGCCAGAGCAATACGTATTTTCGGGTAAAGGAAACGCAGTCTCCAACGTCGTTGCCAACGAGAGGTCTTCCTACGCACGATTAAATTTAGAATTTTGCTACCATGCGGGAGAAAAATCCGTCGTACTTTCAATCTTTCGAATCGTCGACGAAACAAACGTACGTCGATGCCGATTCGTTTAATACATCTCGATCGAATATGTGGCTAGACATGAGCCCACCCAGCTCGAAAGCTACATTGTAGGTTCACATCTATCACGACAATATTTAAAACAGCAAGGGAATATTTAAAAGGAGGAACTTGTAAGTGTAATGCAAGCTAGATTGATTTCAAGGTGAAAGCCTTTTCCAATCATCGATGGGAATGGAAAAATGCATTCCGAGCGCAGCAAGCATAGGATAATGTTTTTGGTTTCTACAAAATATGTTCAAGGTCGTTCTAGGTCACCTACTTTGACATCTGAAACCCGCATCACATAGACGGCGGTGCTGTTATTATCGCCGAATGATGTTTTTTTCTACCTGCAGCAGAACATTATTACGAAACACTGAACTCAGCAGGCTGTGCAGAAACATGGTTTTTCGATTGACGATACTTACTGCTCATGTTGGTGCTTGATTTTCAAACACTGTTGCAAGGTAGAAAGTGTGTACTTGAAGCCTCGAAAGGGATGCTGAGCCGCCGCGCCGCCAGACGATGTAGAATAGCAAGCCAAAAGAAACCAAAGTCACTGGTTTTACGCGACAGTCGATAGGTATTGATAGAAACTCGATGAAGGATGTCGGACTAAAAATAAAACCGAAGAAAGGCAAATGTTGATTTTGCGGTTCTTCGAAACACTTTTTGGACAGGCACACGTTACACACGATTTCTTTTCGTAGATGTACGATTACACACCTTAAAAACACTCAGACATCACAAACTACGTACACTCCGGGATGCTGGGGTGCAGATCTCCACACCACTGATCTCGACGACCGGTATTTTGTAAAAGCGACCACGATGTTGATTTTTATTTTTAAAGACACTTGCGGCAGGACGAAAGCTTGTAGCGTATACACAGCAAAAAGACAACAGTCCCTATCGCTATTTACGAACGCCAAGTATACGTTCGTTACGCGTTGTGTTCAGAGTGCCAGCCCGGATTTATTATGGTCACAGGAGAGCAGCCTAGCAAAGCTAGCTAGCGAAATGGAAGGAAAAGCACTTGCTTTATTTAGCATCTACTGATTTATATGAGCTAACTTGAAAATACATCTAATGAAAATACAATTTACTACTCGGTTGAGGCGGACTGCGATCGTTTTTTGTTTCGTTCGTGGCCACAAATAGGGTCCAACAATTTTGACATAAGTTTGTTGACATTTTAGAATGGCAGTTGATTTGGCTGTTGATCAGTGTTAAAAGATTGTTTTTATTTGAAATTATAAGTTCTTGAATTTTTTCCAAAACACAATAGAGTGTATAAATTTTATATGTCGATTATATGCTTGGTGGAAACTTTGTAACTTATTTCATATTAGGAGATGATTGAAACAGTTCCCATAACGTGCTGCAAAGCCGCATAAAACAACAAAAACAAACTGACAGCATTCGGTATTAACACTAGTGGTCACTTTAGGTATAATTTGACACTTTACAAAGAACGATTCGTTAGATGGAGAGAAAATCTATAAAGGCAATTGCTACTTATTTGGAATAAAACTAATTTTAAAATAAGAATAATTAAGTATCATAAATATAGGATAGCACATATCTAATATTTAATGTGCGGATTGACATCAAAAAATTTCGTACGGAAATTGGGTACAGCTGACTGCCAGTGTGAAGTACCGTTGAGGCTAGATGATCCGATATCTCGCTCTGAGAATTTAGCTTGACATTTTTTTTTCATTCTATTCTTGAGATAAATATGACAATGAGAAAAGATAAAAAAAGTAAAAAAAATGAGCCCAATGTTTGCATCGCGCAATACGGCAGGTGTAAAAAGTGGTTTATTTGCCCGAAAACCTTTAATAGTATGAATTTGTGATATTTTTAATTGTTTGTTATGAATGTTTAAAACTCAACGAAAGTTTTCCACGATTGCGCCTGTTAAAAAGTGCATAATGCATTGTTAGTTGTTTTAGAATCTGTGTGAAAATTTGTTCGTTCTAAATTAAAAGTTGGCTTACAAAAAAAAGTTCGGACACTGTACCGAATATCATAGATGTGGTGAAAATATGCAGCTAGCTTTTATGCACTGATGTTCTAAAATTGAAATGAAATATCTGGAAAATGAGTGTGAAGTGAATTTTCATTCAATCGCGGTACATGGGATTTCATTATGCAAATCTGTGAAGGCTTCCATAAAAATAGAATAAAAAATGAAATATTTTTTCCAAACAAAACATCTACTGCTCTTATGGTAAATAGCGTTCGATTATCGTTTTAGTGTTGTAGCTGCATAATACATTTGTGAACTGTAGCCTACGGTAAATAATAGGTTGGAAAATAAGCAGTGTTTGTGCTTGTGTGCTGTATTTGTTATGTGTGCAACATATTTAGCTTGCAAACCGCAAGTGATAGTGCGTAAGAAATTATAATCGATAGGTGTGAAACGAATCCTTTGGCATGGCAGCCGGTACACCAAATTCGATCGAAGTGCAAATCGACAACTTTTTGGAACAGTTCAAACGTAGCGCCTCCAAGGCTATGGATGGCGATTGGTCTTCTTCATCCGCGGTTACGACGCCCCAATCGGCCTGCTCGTCCGGACCAAAAATAAGGAACATCTTCTCGGAACAGCAACCGCTTGAGGGTGAGTCATACGAAAGTAGTAGTAGGCTGTATCTCTCTAATCACAACCCGTAGGGATGTTGTTAGGATATCGATTTTTCCTAGCCTTATCCAATCAGTTGTGCGCATCAAGTGAATAGTTCCATAAATGGGGGGGTTTTGATTTTACAAACCGGTAGAAAAAATTGCGTGGAGCATAAATGCAGATGCTTTTTATGAATATGAAATAAACGTATGATAGAGTGTAGAATTAGTAGCAGGGAGAGCTTATTATACCAACGGAGAGCATAATGATAACGCGTGTTGGCGCGTGACCAGTAGTGTAAACAACGGGGTTTTTTTACATTACGTTCTACTTGCTTTCCAACTCTACGTTGCAGCATGGATAGTGTGCTTATCGCAAACCAGGAAAATATGGTTGTTGTCGATGGAAAATTCATCAAAATATGTGGATGTTTTGAGTGACCTTGATAATATGATATTTTCCGGTATAAGTGCGGAAAAAAACTGGCAAATATAGGTTGAAAATCTTTACATTTTCTATTTCCTTTTTTATGTTTATAAATTTCTTTATAGCTTAATTTATATTTCCTTCATAAAAAAAGAGAAAAGTAAAAAAACACGCACATAAGTAGATCAAACAATCTCGTGTGAATCTGTTTTCACCGTGGGAGAACTAGAAGAAGATATCAGCTTAACCGACCAGTGGAACCGCACGAAACAATTAGACAGACGGGCGCGCAGAACAATGAAGAACTGCACCGGGCGGGCGCTCATTCCCAATGGCTTCAGTTGCCGGGAAAACTCCGACGTGTTAAGCTAGTTGGACTTACTTTTGATGACGTTGTTTGGTTTGTGAGCGAATAAGTTAAAACTATGGCCTTGAACTGACTTACTTTGTGGCTTTCGTTAATTGTGAAAGCTGATGTGATATCTTAAAGCTTTCCAATTAGTCGTTAAGATAGTGTGGAACAAATTTTACAACATGTTATGGGTAAACGGATGTAATTGTGTCGTGAAAATATTGTTGTTAATGATAGGTGAAGAAGGATAGTAAAAATTTGAAACGATTTCAACTAGGTTGAACCCTGGGGTAGAAATGTAAAATCTTTCTTGTGTTATACTTAAGAATATATCCCAACAGAAGTGTGCATATCTACCTATTTATATAATACAAACACACGCAACCTATGCGCGAACGATGCTTTCATGTGCAACGAAATACAATTGCATGATCTTCCGGTTGACTTGGCAAGTGTGGAAAAGTATACGTTACATAAAAAAGCGCGTACAAAATTCTTCACCCAGTCGGCGTATTCGTTACTGATAATCAAGATATGGTTTTAATTAATGTTTTTTTTTCAAAACTTATCTTCTACTTTTAGATAGCCCCAATATTGGCAACAATGGAAGTACCAGCAGCAATGCGTCTTCCTATCATTCTGCCCATCAAAACCATCAGCAGAATCATGCGCCCCAAAACTATCACAACGTGTTTCAGCATCAGTCGTCAGTAACGTCCGCCACTTCGGTGCAAACGGTGCTGAACCAAAGCCTGCAGAATTCTACAAACATCAATAAGCTAATAGAAAACGTGTGCCAAAACGGGAACCACTTCAATCTGAACACCTTCGGCAGCTGCAGCTCGCTCATCACCACCAACGGACATGTGTCGTCGAATGGTTCTTTGATGCGAGACACCATGAACTCAGCGACGAGCGTTAGCTCGGCCGAGGAACCGTTGAGTGTTGCGGATGTGGCGGAACTGCTGCATCCTCAGTACGCTATAATCACCGGTAAGCATCGGGGCGGGTAGGGAAACCGCACATTAGCTCATTTAACCAACAAAACCCATTGTTCATTGCGCTTTTTAGGTGGCCGATCGAAGGATGGTTGTCCGTTAATTACGTTCCCGGACTATAATAACTTTCAAAATCTGAACGATCCCGAGTACCAGAAGTTGATGCTCTACCTAACTTCCGTACCGTCACTGTCGGAGGTGGACATGGGGTTCAACTTAATCATCGATCGCCGCAAGGATCGGTGGGCGGCCGTGAAAGCGATACTGCTGAAAATATCGATCTACTTTCCGGCGATGGTGCATTTCGTGTTCGTGATCCGACCCGCCGGCTTCCTGCAGAAGGCTATCTCGGAAGTGAGCAACAAATTCTTTAAGGACGAGTTTCGCTTCCGCGTGATCGTGTGCGCCACGCTGGAGGAGCTGTATGAGTACGTGTGTCGCAGCCAGCTGACGGCTGAGCTGGGCGGTGAGCTGCCGTATTCGCACCACGAGTGGATACAGCAGCGCATATCGCTCGAGAAGTTCTCCGGACTGACCAACATCATCTCCTGCAATTTGGACGCGTTCATGAAGTCGATCCATGACATGGAGTTCCCGAACTCGGTGGAAGCAACGGAAAAGCTGATTCTCGAACAGGGAGAACAGTACGAGAAGCTAAAGGTAAGCGGGTATGCTTGGGCCAGGCGTCGGTGTGCCGAGATACACATTGAGCGTTTCATTTCAGGAGGACATTCTCTCGGCGGGGCAGCACGGCGAAGTGCTGCTGGAGGAAATGAAAAGCAAAAAGGAGTGTGACAGAGAAACGGTGGAACGGTTCGGCAATATAAGCTCGGTTGAGAGGTAAGTGGCGTTCGTAAACAACGCTTTCCAATGCGACACGAAGTGAAGCAACACTAAACAAAAAAAAAAAAATCTAGCTAAGCTAGTTTCTTGTTCGATAGTTGGTTTTTTGTTTTGTGTTTGTTTGTGATCGAATGTTGGTAGTTGTGTCTGCGCCCTCTGTTTTATGTGACTGTGTGCGTAACTTTCCAAAGAAACAAGTCTCAAAAATAATTGCATGAAGTGAGATACTTAATTATGATTTCGTTTTACGCCGTTCTACTCTTCATTGGTTGGTTTGGCCCTTTCCCAAACTTTGTTTTATATATAAGACTATGTAAGGAAATAAAATCGGCTCGGTGCAAAAGACTTTCCCCACTAACATCGGTAACAACATTGCCCATAAAACGATACACAAGTCAATGCTTATAAAAAGCGATTTTACTTCCTATTAGTAATTAAGATACATAATAATTTACCTTGCACTGGTTATTTAAAAAAAAATGTAATTAAAAATACAGCATGATGCTTAAAAAGATACAAACAAAAACTATTTTCAATCAACATGCGCCACAAACAACGGTGTTATCTGTTACGATCGAATTCGCTTCATTTCAGTTATAAGAGCTTTTTTACTCCCAATCTTATCCGGTCATGTTCGTTACGTGTTTTCTGTCTATACAATATTCCTATAGCGATATTTTTGGATCCTTTTAGAATGCATCAAAATTATTGAAATATGTATGACAGAATAGTTCGTTCGTTTTTCTAACTAATCGTTGGATAAATTGATAGAAATCGATCCACTCATTCAAATGTTACAGGTTTTTGTGTATTTTTCGCACAGCGTTCATGTAGTCCATTTCACACACACGACACAACTCATTGCAATGCACATTTAACATGTTTAAAACTTGTAATTTTGTATAGTAAAGATTTTGTATACATTGTGACATACTATCACGATCGTTGTCAATCAGCAATTATCGTTTTCTGATGCGTTTATAAAGGGCTTACAATGTATAGAAACTGGTTTTGCTTCAATACATCCTAAAGTTACATTTCATATGTCCTCATCTCATGTCCATACTTCACCCATGCTTCCGTGCTCATACGATCTGGCGATCGTTTCCGGTACCACCGTACAACGAAATGAAACGGAATAATTACATTTTCCATCATTGTCACGGCATGTAACAAAATCATAACCGTTTTGAATGTGAATGCAAAATTTAACTGAAAACAAAAAACCCAGTGCAAGGAATTATTTAAATGTCAGTACGCATCATCTTGATGACAGTCGCGATTGTCACAGACTTTTGGTGCAACTGGAGGAAACCGAGCGGCAGTTTGAAGACTTCTGGATGATACACCTATCGCGGTTGAAGAAATGTCTCGAGCTGCGCCGTTTTGAGCAAGACTTTCGCGAGCTGCAGGTGAGTTTTGCTGACGGAAGCCGAAGGCAACTGTGATTTGATTATCTTTACCTTTTTTTGCACGCCCTTACAGAACAACTTCGATCGGCATCTGAAAACGGTGTCAGATATGACGGAGATTGGAGAAACCGTGTCGAGAATGGATCAGCTGCTGCAGGATACCAAAGATTTTCAGCTAAACTGCAGCATAGATGTGCAGCGCGCCGAGCATGTCATCAGCACCGGTCAGCGCTTGATAGGCACCAAAGGCTGCATAAGCTCCTGCCCGAAGGAGGTGGTGCAGCCGAAGTGTGACGAGCTGAGCCGCGTGTGCGGGCTGATTCACAATCGCATTGCGAAGCGCATCGACACGCTCACGAAAGCACGGGAATTGATGGAACGCGTCGAGAAGGTGGGTCGAACATGTGGGAGAACATGTGTAAAAATGAGCAAAACAATTGTGAACTGAGCATTTTTTTTTATTTTCGCTACCAGGCAAATAAATGGTGCACGCGGGGCATCGAGCTGATCGCAACGCAGCGCATCGAGAAATGCTCCGATTCGGCGGAAATTGCGGAACAGAGTTTGCTCGAGATTCAGCAGTACCTAGCGTCCGCAGCGGAGTTTAAGCTAGCCAGTCCAAAGGAAATTAAGAATGAAATTCTCGAGAGTACAACTCTTGAAACGAAGGCTTTAGTGTCACAGGTGGGTTGCGAATGTTTATTTATTTATTTTTTTTTTAATGCCAAGTATTGACAATTTAAACAACATTTCAGCTAAGAACAATTCGTGAAAAACAGAGTGGCATTATACGAAACATTAATTTTATTCCCTTTGTTACCCAACAGGTACTGCAACGGATAGATGACGTTCAATTGATGTGCGACAAGCGTATGACCACGCTGAAAAAGCTAACCTTAAAGCCACCGCGTCCAGTGCAAACGGTTACGCCGGAGCCAGCCGTGCCATTGCAACCTCCGGGTGGTGCGCCGCATCCTATGTTCCGGACTCGTCGATCGTATAGTAAGGTAGGTGTTAAAAAAAACCAAAAACGGAATACGCAAGTTAACTATATAAAACTATGGTATTATTTTTTTCTTAAATTTATCTGTCATCTGTCATGTTTTTGTATAAACAAATTCGAATTGTCAAAATTCAAATCTCATTCTCCGACTCAGTCACACAAAAAAAATGTCAATCGAATCTCAATCTCTGATCTGCTTAAGGGTACTGTCCTGATTAGATGTTGGTGAAGATGTTCCATCATAAAAATATTTACATATTGTAAAGGCACACATTTCCTGCCTGCAAGCATTCAAGGCATGGTTTTAGAAACAAAAAGGTTTTTGGTTCAAAATCGACTGTGCGCGTATCGAAGGCAAAGCCGAACTATCCCAATTATGTTGAACCTGATCAATAGCAGCGATTTGGGTCCATAAAAAGAGAAAGATGTTCCTTTATGAGCCACGAATTGGGCGAACGGGTACAACCGATCAGGAACCGGTATGGAAATATGCTATTGATTGATATGCGTGAGATTCTCTTACCCACTCGAGCAAATTACAAACAATTATGTGTTACGTTGAGTGACATAATTGTGACCTACATCGACGCAACGCGCTACCAGGTCGTCTGCCGCCCAGTTAAATGGAATCTACCTGCTCCGAACATGCTCTCCTGACACGTTTGACAATTCCGGTTATAGGCTCTCCCGGTAAGAGGATTCCTGTACAATAAATCCAATAGAAAATTGCATCACATGATTGCGAGCAGCTTGCTTTCCCGGCAAGCACCGGCGGCGGAGTGGTTCGAGCGTGAGTGTGCTTTCATTTATCGTTCATTCTGCTGTCTACCACCATCCGCAAACCCGCGGGAGAGGTAGAAGTTAACGTTCAACGTTGATATCAACGTTGGGGCAGCGCGCTGACCGTGCCCGTTGTGTATGTATTTTTATGTTTAGCCCTCCAAGTTCACTGGATCTAGGTCGAGGCCCTCTGGGCGCAGAGGCTCCCCGTTTACGATGCGGCTGCACTTTCGCGTTGCGTAATTCATTGCCCGCTGCTAGCGGCCAGCGGCCTAGTGGAGGATCGCAAACGGGGAGCTGGCAAAAAAGATACGTACAACGAGAGATAGGTTTCGAGGAGAAGGAATTGCTGCGGTTGCTGCGTTGGATACGTACTGGCACTGGCGCTATTGGTATCGGAAAGTCTCACGAAAAGCCATCGAAGATTACGGTACTATCTCCTGCTGGTGTTACAGCAGACTATGCAGAAAACCGGAATGAAAACCAACGTGGACTCACTGCTGTAATCGTCGGCCTGTGGCACACTGGCGAATCCGGTTGTGTATGCTTTTGCTTTTGCAGCTGGCCTATATCCGTACACCAGGCCGGGATGCGACTACGTAAAACCGATGCTGCAATGCGCGAAAAATAAGTTTTCAACATTCCACTAACGGCACATGTGCTTCGGAAAGACTTCGCCACTGGGCGGAGATAAAGGGACACACGGGATCGATTGAGGACACACGACCCAGAAAGACCCAGATGCGAAGAATAACCAGTTTAGGAATAGGATGGTCTACATTAAGCACATAAGCGTTCCAAAAAGAAACTTTCCTTAGAACAAGAACTTTCACTGCGTCGGATGATCTTGAACTAAACGGGGCCCATCGGTTAGATCTGTCCAACCCGTTGGAATGGTCGCCCGCTCACGTTGAGTGAGACCTAAGCTTGTGGCATTTTATGGATGGCAAATACACATCACCCCGCCTACAACACCGCCTATTTTCGGTTTCGATTGATTATTGCACCGTAAACTTAGCCATATAACACGCACATGGACGATAATTGGTGCGCAATTTGCACTATGATCGTTCATTCATCAACACGATATCCGCGAGTTGAATCATAACTTGTGGGTAGTGTGTTAACAAGCTGCCTTGCTGCCTTGCCGTACACACTTCCTATACAAGCTTTGAAAGTGGCCGAAACGAAGTTCATCGACATTGGGAGTAGCTGAGTTTTTTTTTCAGCACCAATATATTTGTTAGGATGTTACAATTAAGATAAGAAACTCTTGCAACTATCATCATGTAAAAATAAATGAGGAAATGTGTTTTTTGGGTCCCAAGAAGGGTAAGGATTAAAATAAATATTTTGTTAGTTACGTCATCCGCCACCAGGTGGCGCTTTTCCAGTCACGTTTTTTCTATGGTTGCTGCGAGTTTTCAAACGTGTTTATCACCCTCACTAGCGCCTACTTTTACGACCAGGACAAGATTTCTTTTCGCGCACGGTTTGGTTTGTGTAACCTATAAACAATTCACACATAAATTAATATTATCCCAAACTGCATCACTTTTTGCACGTTTGTGTTTGGTCACATCACACATCGCACGTTGCTCAAGATGCATTCAATCCAAACAGCACAGCATAATTAACGGCGTGCGGCGCCATGCAAAGCGGCATCGAAATCATAACACATATCTCGCTCGTGCCGACGTTGGGTAAGCTTCGAGAGCTGGGCGAGAGAGCAAAGCTAATAACGATCGTAACACCGGCGGGTGTTCGAACGCGTTCTTGTCGAAACGTCGTCCTCATTTATCTCGCATTGTTTTGCAGCCAGCTCGCATGCCTTCGGTAATAACTTGCGCATAGCTGCAGACAGTTTGTTCTATTTGTATGGGCACGCAAACCGATGCGTCGAATTTCTATAACCAAAGAGCTGGCGAAAAGTGAAAATGGTCAGCAAATAAGTATTTCGTACACGTCCTGCGATTGTCATTGTCACGACGAACATCCGCCATTAAAATGCGGCACAAACTTAACCCAATATAGTAAACCCAGGCCGTCGTGTTGTAAAGCGAAGCGGTGAAATTCCCCGGAGGTTGATCACCGCCTAATTGATACTTTCTAGGGTGGAGGAAACAACCGACATCTCACGTGCGTGTTTTGGGTTGGTTGGGGTAGCCTATTGTTTACACCTTTAAGCATGGGTAAACCACGCACGATTGTAAACCACGCGGTGGGTTTGATTGTTACATATTTCCTTGCGTTCTTGCTTCATTTGCCTTTCGGGCGCTTACACGGTGTTTATTGTGCAGTGTGTGATAAGATATTGGCAAAGCGGGATTGGCTCAAAACGCACTTTGGATGAAGATTTACCGTCCGAAGAGGTTTGGCGGTTTTTGGAAGAACTTTTTCGAAGCACAAATTTTCGGACACGTTTCGGCAATATCTTCACCGTAACCTTCCCCACATCCGAAAAAACGTTGCCACCGCCGAAAGAGAAAAGCAATGTTTTGCAACCGGAATATTACAAACATTCGTAATAAGTTTGTCACCTTGCCAGTCGTGAGGTTGTTCGTCGCCGGGGTAGTTTTATCTGTCTGCTCGATTACGTTACGCCCCTCGGTCGTCGTAGACTTTAGGCTTAATTACCGGAGGAAGTAAGCGACGAGAGCGGGCCATACTTGAACGCGACGGTTTATCAGCTATGGATGGTCGCACATCTATCGACATAAAGTACAACAGCACACACCTTGAGTGACACAATTTATTGGCACTGGTGGTGGAGGTGTTTGGGAGAAGGAGAACGAGGAGGATGAGGAGGCGGCACGGAACAATGCGCCGTTGTCGGGTGAAAATCGGAAAAGTAATGGATTATTATTTGCTTTTCCAAATGGAGTTTTCCTTCTGCCCGCTTCGCCAAGTTTGCCCGGGAAAATCCGGCTGCGAAGGCAAACCGTGCGCCCCTGTCGGAAGCGGGAGAGGAAGCACATCGACCTTTCATTGTGGGCTTGTGGGAAACAATGTCATCCGCGGCAGGTTGCTGGGTTGGTCTGGGTGTCTGCAAACAAACCACCGAGCGAGCGACAAAGGAGACGTAACAAATGAAGTGAAAATGACGTCTTGAAAGCGAAGTCGGGGCGAAGAAGGGACACACGCGGGGAGGGGAAGGGGGAGGGGGGGAAATAGTCAATGCAGTTTTGAGAGGTTTGACTAATTCCTGCATATGTCTCGTCGCCTTTGTTTCCATTGGATCGGAGCCGAACGGCTGGCGTAATAAATTGGTCACAAGGCAAAACGCCAAACGTGAGTGGAAAGTCTGGAACTCCAGCTTGGAAACTTCTCCCCGCTCTCGCTGTATTTCTGCGGAGGCGAAGAAATATCCTGATTAATGATCGGTTTGAAAATAAATGTATATTTAATTTGTTGAAAAATCCCGAATTGATAAAAATTTCAAGCATTTTTATCGAATAAAAAGCACACGAACAATTACGTTTTTATTTTCAATACCCATGTTTAATGTCCACATTCCCCTTGAAACCAACTACGTATTTGGGTTGATTTTAAGAGATTTAACCCGCGAGAAAAAAAGGCGTAATTAGTTTTTCCTTAGCTTCGCTTTATTGCGCGCTAATCAAAACAAATCGGTTTCGTTGAAGCAAATCGGTTTTGCTGGCTTCCGGGCTGATTGTGGCATTCGGCACCGGCGAGGCGGATAATAAAACCGTCGTCCACACAAACCGCCGACCACGTGTATGCAATGGTGCCGCGACTAACCTTGTTTGTCCCATGCACATCAGCTCGGTTTGCGAGATTTGCGGGGTAGCCCGCGTCGTAGCCGATTTGACCAAAGCGCACTAGAGAGAAGAAAAAAAAAAACGACCAACAGCCGTGCAGAGAAATGGGGGTTAATTGAGGAAGTGTGGTGAGCGTGTGTGTGTGTGTGCGTGTTGATGTCTTGGATACACGACGGTAGCGGTACTTTTGCCGGACAGTGTAGGTCAAGAGTAGGATTTGAACGGTAGTCGCCCGTCGCTCGTCGCCGAGTTTGTCAAGCCACCACGGGCACGGTAGGTTAGCGTCCCAACAGCGCAAGTAGAGCGTCTTATTTTGGGCCCAACATGGTGTATCGCACCTTGTCACCACCGCATCGACGGTTACATCGAACGGAACAAAGTGTGATTCGTTCGGGCGTATTTAAATTGCGAACGTTTGCACGCACTGTCCGTAAAATAGCCGCGGCTAATGAAACGAATAAGTGGCCCAAATACTTATTTAATAATTGTTACATAAATTCTAAACACCCCCAAATCACATAAAAGACTTTTAGTTACTGCTTCAAAAAGAATTCATCCAATCGAAACATAAAATATAACTGGTGACGAGGAAGAAATTACAACTTCCAGTGGTATATTGATTCGCTTCCGAGCGAACGAGCGGGTAGCTAACTGAGACGAAGTACCAAAGCAAAACAAAACCTTTCTTGCACGGGCGTTGAAGTCTCCCGTGCCATGAACCCCGGCGAATGTACGCTGCGTGAGCGAGCAGAGAGAGAGAGAGAGTGAGAGCGAAATATCGAGAGCGTAATCGATTGAGCTTGCCTGCGAATTCCGCGTCTCAAAGTCAATGGCCGCTAGATTAACCCTTCGTGCTACTGAGGCGAGCGTAATTTACGATATTTGTTCACTTTTTGAATATTTTCTTTCCATCTTTTCGGCATCGGCATTTTTTTGTAGTATTGTCTAAAATTTGTAAAATTTGTCCATTTTTGTAGTCTCATATTTGGAAAATAAAAAAAGAAATAAATAAATTGACTTAATAAGTTTGATGGATAGAAAGGGATTTGGTTAACAGAATTGTGGTTAAGACATTTTTGAGACACATTTTTCCGTTTTTTTTTTATTCTATACCATTATATACCAACGAATGGTTGCATATCCATGAAGAAAACTATATCGTTTGGATACAATCGCTGATAGCAATATCCCTTTCAGAGGCACAAAACTTGTGCTAAATTAATTTTTTTTTTTCACTTTCATTAGAGGTAATATTTGTTTCAACCGTTTCACAAAAATATTATGACATATTTTTTCCACCAAGTTTTTCACATAAAACGTCTTAAAGAAACAATTTATAAAATCTTAAAACTAGATTCTTGGTATAAATAATACTACCATAGTTTAGTTTTTCCTATAAAAATGCACACAACATTAGAAACAAAAATTCCCATTTTTCCATTGCAACGTTCGCTGAGACTCTTGATTTCATGCGTCGCTGACGCTACCGTAGGGGTTAAGAGAGTGCACCAACAAGGTGGCAAGAGGTGTTGTTCTCTCAGCGATCGTACGCTTCACAGCACTGCGCGCATGTCAAGGAATGGCTGCTTTCTTCAGTCCGTCTTAGGCATGCCGTAGCGAGTGGACGCGATCGTGGAATCTCGCCCGGGATTGTTTCCATTTTTCATCGCAGTTTTTCTTTGTTGTTTTCACACATTCCCGTGCCGTGCCGTCGTGACAAATGTGTGCAATATTGTAAATTTTTGTCCGCAAATCGATTGGTGAACCATGGGTTTGTTAGTGGCAAGTGGTTGTGGTCGCGTGGCGGTAGCTAAAAATTGGTATGTGAGGGCGCCGAACGTGTGCTGAAGCTGTTTACGGTGCCATCCGGGGGGAGCCTGATTAATATGTGAGAATATGTGACAACCGTACCGTGGGTGATAAAACAGCGCCGGTTGCTTAGTTTAACATTCTATACAAGCGTTACAAAGTGCAACAAACCAGCAATCGGGGGGGAAAAAACGAAAAAGCTCTCAACGTGATACGGTGCAATGTAAATGGAATGTGATGTTGCGGTGAACAGGTTCGAACAAAATAACCTCCACGAAATGTTGGGTTTTCCTCCCAGAGGAGGAATGGCCGAGCTTCCCGAGCTTAAAGTGAATTGATTTTATACACATCGCCAAACCCGCCCCGTTGCCTTTACGTTGCCAAACGACGGGCTGTGTTCGATTTCTCGTATCCCTTCTAAATCAACGATAATTTGCGCACCCAACGGTAGATTATTGCACCGTATTGATCGAAGGAAGGTAGCAAGCAAACGAAAAACAAAACAAAAAACTCCAAACGATGGAAATACCCTGTTAGTGGAACGTGCAAAAGGTGCAGACATGAAGCAAAAAAAAAAACGCGTGGAATAATCACTTTGCCTGGTGTACGGAAACAGTGGCGAAACAGTGGCGAGAAAAGAATATATGTTGCAAAAGGGTGCTCGAAAATGTTCCAAAAAAAAAAAAAAATCGGCAAAAAACACAAGTTTCCGTGGTAAAACAAGCAAGGTGGTGGTGGATTATTTTTAATAACATGAGTGTGTGTTGCGTGTTTGCGTGCGATGTAATAATTCGGTGACCCTTCACACAAACCCAGTTAGTTCCCCCAAAAATCCCTCCGTGCCCAAAACCTGTCCCAAATTGATTCGGGGGATACGCCAGCTTCTGCTGACGCGGGACACGACGGACTGTGGTAACACATTTTTCGTTGGCTGGTAAAGTTGTGTAACATGCCCATTGTGTCCCTTGATGGATGTGGTGCCGAAGGAGCGGAGACGCCGGAGAAAGGTCATAAAAATTGACGATGAGAAGATACGATCGAAAACCTTCAGCAGCAGCAGCAGCAGCAGCCCGTTGTCTCATTCGTCATATTGAGACATTCGCGCGCGGCAAAAGCCTCCCGAAGCGGGCTGTGTTTGGTGTAAAACGCTAATATTTTAGTTGAAAGTTCGATTATTACACGGCGCTTTGTACGAAACGCTCGGTGGAGAGACTGTAAGAGGCACCGAGAAATGTGTTTGTTTCTCAAGAGTTTAATTTCTATCTCACCGCCAACCGTCCCCGGATCGGGCGTGATTTGCTTTGGCACCGATGGGTGGGAAGGGCGAGACGACCGGCGGTCTTACCGCAGCAATAGTGCTTGCGAGTAATGCATTACGGCGTGGGAGTTTTTAAGAAGACGTTCCCGGGCGCATTGTTACGTTGATTGGTACCGAAGCGCCTTCCCCGTTTGCTTAGCGCCCGGTGTTATTGTTTAGGTGCTTTCTCATTCGCAGAATTTCACTTTTTTTTCTGGCGACGCAACAATTTCCATTTCAACCCCTCCCCCTTTTCCTCCCAGCACCCGATTACGTGTGACAATTGTGTTTGACAACTGCTGGAAGCCGAGATTGGTAGTAGATGGTCGTCGGGTTTCGGTTTAGCTGCATTGGTTGGCTCGGTTTCTTATCACAACAATTCGTAAAATAAAAACGTTCGGAGGAAGGCAGGTTGGGGCAAAAAAAAAAACAAACTCTTGTCTTTTCGGTTTCGGTGAGTTATGCGTTGAATAATTGAAGAGCAGCCGCCAAAGCAGCCGTAAATGGGTGCAGACAAACATCATACATTCGACGTCAAAACGGTAGCGTAATGTTACATCGATCGAAATTATGGGATGACTTCAGCGCTGAAGAAATGGAAAAAATGGTAGCTCATCATCTGTTCGTATGTAAATTGTCCTCGATCTCGGGTGAGGAGAGAAAGAGCGCCTCATCCAACACTTCAATCACTTCGATTGAAAGATTTTTGCGTGTTGTTTCGCTAATGGAAAGATGATTGTTTTTACTTACGTAAGGCGGCAGATCGAGCGATCGACGGCACCAACGGCCGGGTCGACACCAGAGTTTCACCAAATTTCGAACCCGGCCGCCTCTCTTTCTCTCTCTCTTTCTATGCATAATCCCACCTGCACCGTGGCACTTCCCCGGTTTTCCCCGCACCACCCACCGCCCATCCACCCACCACCGCCGCCGCCGGTGCTCAACGCTGCTCGCTGCAATTTACACCGCAGATACACTTTCTGCATGTTTCGAATCGAAATGGAGGAAATCCCCGCGCAGCTTCGATGTTTGCCGAGAAGCGAACTCTCGGCTAATTGCGGTTTTCCTGGTCCAGCAATTTGGCTGTGCCTCAAACCCGGTGGTGGGCCTCTCGGTGGGCTGTTGTGTAGCAAGAGTAATCGATTGGCTCTCGGCTCGGTCGCGGGGAGGTGGGAGGGTAAAGAGGGGCACGAGAAGCGATGTGAATACGGAAAAATTGAGCTCATCTTCATTTGCAGGAAAGCGTCTTCCGAAAATTCACAGTTTTTCCTGGTCAAAAGAGGAGAGAGAGAGAGAGAGAGAGAGAGAGAGAGAGAGAGAGAGAGAGAAGGAAAAGAAAAAACCTCACGTACAACGTGCGACTATGACTGTGAATGCTTCAATTGGGTTTCGATCTGCTCGCCTCGCTTCTATTCGTGATGGATTAGATATGCGTAAATGTAAGTGCGCGATTTCACCAACAGATTCGGCAAGAGGAGGGAAAAAATCAGTATAAACACAACTAATTACGGGTTCAAAGAGAATTTCCATACTCTTCGGCAATATGGGAAAAAGTTGAACGAAAAGTGTTAAACTAAAGTGTACGAGATATAGCAGATTCTGATGAGTAATGCACACTTTTAGGAACTCGTTAGGACGTAATAATCGTAATAGGCAGAAATAGAAGCGGAAGGAGTTTCTAACTAGGAGATTAGGTCGAATCGCCCGAAACATGGGACGTCGCCTACTTTGAGATTTTTATATTTGACTTTGGTGTCTTTCAGGATTAGAAACTCATGAGAACACCGTTTGAGGTCTTAGAAAATATTATTTGATGTCACTGATGTCGATGGTTGTTGTAATAATCATGACCTAAGAAATCTTTTCCACTAAGCATAGTAAAATCTGGTGAAGATAGAAACGGAAGAAACGATATGACCTACCTAGGAGATTAGGTCTAATCGCCCGAAACTTGGAACGCCGCCTACTTAGAGATTTTTAGATTTGACATTTGGCACCAGTAGCATTTTCTCACCGAATTTCAAAATCTCGACCGTAATATCGACCCGAATCTCGACTCAAATATGGGCCGAAAATTGTGAATTGCTCCATCCAACGTTATTCGCAAATCGGGTTGAACAGCAGTAATCAAGCATTTTCGACTCAGGAATACACCATATGTTTTGCAATATAAATCTTGGGTAATATAACCGAAAAAAAGCAAAAAAAGAAATCGCAGGCTACATTTTTCTTTACAACGTACTATATTCTCTATCCATTTTTTGCTTTCTCCTATCCGGGGGTAATTGATCTTAATATTTTTGGAAAATCTGAGTCACGATTACAATCATCATCGGAATTTTGCTCAGCGAAGCAGTTTTGTATAGCATCGAACAAAATTTCCACATCATGATTAAAATCTGCTTCTTGACTCCTACCAGATGGACGAAGCTCTAGCCTCTTCTTCGATATTATTGAGGTAGAAATATGCTGAAAATAACAACAAAGTTATGGCAATTTTCACTAAACTCTAAACACATTGTAATTCAAAGAATTCATACGTTGCATGTCGAATACAGTCAGAATATTCGCAACGCTTTGCACCTTCTTCTCTTTTTCAAAAGCCGGGCAGCTCGACGATATAATGCAACAGACTTTTCAAGCTCTTTTAATTCACAATTCTTAACTCCTAATTGGCTGTAGGACATTGATCATTCTGAATCCAATTTCCAACTGCACAAAACCAACACTTGAAGTACTTTACTAATTGACGTACAGCACATACAAGTGAGACGTATGAGGAAGGAGAAATTATGGGGTAGTGAGAACAATCTCCATAGTGAGACGGGTCGAACATCTTCTCACGTGCTACTAGTGTGGTGTCATCGGGGAGAAAAAAAATTATGGTCTTAGATAATATTATTGTAGAATTTACAAAATACCTACAACGGAATTACACTAACACTCCCGTCGATTAATTCTTGAACTCTTGCCGAGATTTACTACCATTTGAGAGTGCAATAATAAAACATGTGATATTACTACTAACGTTCGAATGAAGTGCAGTGTACTCGTGTTATCTCTGCGAACTCTTCCAAACATTTGCAAACGATGGTTTGTGGTGCAAGCAACGAGAAATAAAGGTGTAAATGTGTTCTTTTTCTCACCCCATTTTTGCAGCTCGCGTTTGTTAGACAGATTGAAGGTGATGTAGTGAAACGGTGAACTTTTGGATTGGACAAAAAAAAAAAAAGAACTGTGTGAAAAGTGTCGCCAAGTGTAAGGAAAGTGAATGCGCGCCATCAAGCCGAAATGTGGATAAAATGATGATGCATCAATCGTCACGCGTCGCCCATCCATCTGCAATCCCACTAGCGTCGGTGTCACACGCAGGAAGACAGCAGCAGCAGCAGCATCATACGCGCAACATCACAAGACTTCCGGTGGAAAACGCGCTGGCCAATTCGGGATCCGAGCAACCGGCTGCCAAAGCGCCTCAGCAGCAGCAGCAGCAGCAGCAATACACCAAGTTTCGAAGCAATCGTAGCGCGAGCAGCAGCCGAGTTTTGGGTGGACTGAAGGGGCCGCCCACAAATGTCGAACCGAGGGTGGACTGCAGGCGGAAGAGTCAAGTGCGATCCGGTGCCAAAGGTGGTGCCAATCCGGACGATGACTCCTTTGCGACCGAGCGAATACCCAAGATGGAGCTGCTGAAAGTGAACTACGTCAACTTGAAGCACGAGGAGGAGCAGAAGCAGAAAAAGCAGAATGGAGAGATCGAAAAGAAAAAGGTCGCTACCACCGGTGGGGGCGATGGGAGAGTGCGGAAGGGATGCGACGATAGGAAGAAGGCGAGTACGGCCACGATTGTGGTGTGCAGTGGGAAGGTTAGCGGGGGAGGTAAAGGGGCAACGAGCGCGGCCACTAATCAGCCACCGGTATCGCCCTGCACGTCCGGCCAGAAGACGGATGCTAAGCAGGGCGGGAATGTGGTGGCGGCGGCGGCGGCGGCATGTGGCGACGATCACGAACCGAACGACGGCAGCCAGGAGGAGGTGGGCAAATCGAAGTATCTCGTCTACAAGAAACACAACGGCTTCGGTACGAGCGCACCGAGCGCCACGGAGTGCAGCACGACCGTCGGCGCCAAGCTGCAGTACATCAACGATTCGGACATTAAAATCAAAGCGCTCGCGAAGAAAAGGTACGGCGCGCTGTTCGAGAACAAGAAGAAAAGCAAGCTGGAAACGGTGCAGTACTATTTCGACAGCCGCGGCTACGAGCGGTACGTCGATAACAAGCTGTACGGTGTGATAAACGACAAAAAGGGCCAACCGGATGTGGCGCCGGTGAGTTCGGCTCCACCTCCGCCACAGTCGTCCGGGGATGGGCAGCACAAGCGGCTGAGCTGGGACGTTAGGCAGCATAACAGGCCGAGCATGATGCGCGTCATCAATCAATCGGCGGCCGCCAAAAAGTGTGCCAACGTGATCATGATGAATCAGCAAACGTCGGTGAAGCCCCTGTCAGCCGAGGCACCGGACGTGCTTGTTGGAGGTGGCGGAGGTGGTGGTTTGAAGCAGGAAAATTGTCGCATGTTCAAGCTCCAGAAAAGCCATACCAGCACGAACCTCCTCACGCGCCATAGATCGATGAACGATATTCACCGCATCAACCAGCTGTTCCAGGAAACCCGGGTTGATCCTGATCCGTCCCCGCTTCCACCGTCGACCCATGCAAACCCTCGCCTGCCTACTAACTGTGCAACTAGCAGCCCGGTCAGCAATGGGACGCCACCGCCGGTGCCGGTGCATCGGTTCGAGAAGCACCGGAAGTCCGAGCAGACGAAATATCTTGTCCACAAGCGGCTGAGCGCACGGTACAAGACGGAGTGTAATCTACCGACCACGCTGCTGCAACCGCCAACACCGGCCACGTCCCCGGCGGTCGTCCTATCGTCCGGTTTGACCGGCGAAGATACCATCAGCAAGCGCATACGGCAAATCATCGACGGGCAGGACAAAATCGGTTCCACGGAGACGGTCGATCAGGAGCCGCTGGACGTGGACGAGCAACCGCCGAGGCACAGACAGCTGCAACACCAGCGCCATCTGCCGCATGGCGGTGCGAATGGCAACAAGTTCCGGCAGTTGTGCAAGTCAAAGTCTGCCGACAAGCTTGTCGGGGATGAAACGCGGGCCGAGGACGAACCCCATGGCGGGAGGAATGGGAAGAGCGTCTCCACATGTGGTTACAAGAACTGCAAGTTTTCGAACTGTCCCATGTCGTCGGCGTCTTCTTCCTCCTCTTCCTCGTCGTCATCCGCTTCTTCAACCGTGTCGATGACAACTTGCAGTACCACCACCAACTCCGTCACTGCCTGCACAGCTAACATTCACGCTGGACGGACACGAACGTCCATCGTCATCAACGACAATGACGATGATGACGCGATGCAGCCACCACCGGATCCAGTGACGGAGCGGAAGCAGGAGAAGTTCGTCATCAACAACCTGATCCTGAACAACGGCAAGCTGAACGAGAAGGTGAGCAACGTCAACCGGGGCAAGGACGATGGGGACGATTTGCGCATCATCGTGTCGTCCAAGATAAAGGAAATCGATCTGGAGAGCAACAGCATGATCATCGAGAAGTGTGTCGCGTCGGCGCGCCCCGACCCGAACGCGGCCATGGCGGCGAGGCAAAAGTTCTGGAACCAGCAGAACCAGCGCAACATCAAGCTGAAAAACAACCCGCAGACGAAGGCGTACGACGATAAGATGAACATCAACAACAAGATCAAGAACGAGGAGAACAATAGTATTAAAATTTTCATCAGCAGCAATGGCGAGGGCGGTAACAGCTACTCCTCCGAGCCGGTATCGCTCGTCTCGACGGTCGCGGCCGGGAACAGTAGTAACAGATCGTCCCTGTGTTCCTACTCGTCGGCTTCCTCCTGTGGATCGACGGGAAGCGACTCGGACAAGGACGATGGTTACTGCGATCAAAGTGAGCGGTCCGTGTCGCCGGAGAAGCAGCAACCGTCGTCCCTCGTGTCGACCATTAGCAATACGAGCAGCAGCAGCAGCACCGTCCGCAGCGAATCGACCAACATTTCGAGCGTTACCTGCACGAAAAGTCTCCCGAACGGTGGCAGCAACGGATCCGGGATGGTAAACGCACCCAATCGGTATACGTCAAAAACGAGCATACGCTTAGGATGCGATGGGACGCTGTTCTTGAACAATGGCTACCTGGACGAGGTGGAACACTATGCGAATGGCGTCGTCGTGGATACCGGAAGCGGCGGAAATGATGGGCAATCGTGCGTCGGTGCGGGCAGCACGCACTGTTGCTGTCGAAAAAGGCAACAATCGCTGTGTGTCGTTAGTTCGGTCGATGTTAAGTGCTTGCACAGCACCGGTCCGGAGTGTGACAGATACGCCAATGCGGCCGCCATTACCGGCGGCATTGGGGTGCTGAATGCTGGAGCAGTCGTTAAGAGCAAAAGTGGCCATTGTACGTGTGCGAAGAATCAAAAGAATGCTCTTCACAAGGTAAGCAAAGCGAAAATTGTGGGTGTTTTTTTTGTGCGGGGAGATTGGAGAAAAACATATTAAACTCGTAATAATTAATGTTTTTTTTCTGTACATCCGTGTTTAATCCAAGGCACTGGACCTTGGTTTGGAGCGATATCGAATCGAGCGATTAGGCTCACTTTCTCGTATACTTTCCGTAATCAGCATCCGGACTCCCTAATGGCGTTCGTGACGTTTGTTAGAGATGAGTGAGCGTTTAAAAAAAAAAACATACAAAAAATGCGTAATTTGAGTAAATTGTATTAGAAATCTCTTAACGAGGTTAAAAGTATCACACCCCGATTGTGAGCCCCTTCTAGTTCGATGAGTTATCTTCGAACAACCGTCCGACATTTCGACAAGCTTGTTTTCAGTATTCAAATCACTAACCCGCCCCGGTCTGTTTTACAATTCGAACAATTTATTTTCAGATTGAAAGCTTTTCACCACGACCACGATCGATCGAGGGGCCGCTCGATTCGGGCATTTCAATTAGCAGCGACACAGTCATAACTAGTTCCGATAGCGATTTGAACCTACAAAGCCAGACGGTAAGCTGAGAAGATGATCATAAGTCTCAGTCGGAGCGTGGCGAGTAGTGAGTGAAATGTTTTTTTCAATATCTATCTTCTGCCTTTCTGTAGGATGCGGATGAACGGAAGCTGAAGCGGGGACACGTGCTAGCAGAACTGCTGGAGACAGAGCGTATCTACGTGGCGGAGATGGGATCGATATTGAGGGTGAGTTTAAAAAAAACCCCTCTTTACATTGAAACCATTAAAACCGAAATCGTTCACTCCATCAAATCCGCGCATGGATATAAATAAGCGCGCGCTGGACCTGGCACGGCACGTTGCGCATTCAAACGAACGTACGCACGGACTTCATTAGCGGTGCGCCGAGGTTGAAGCACATTATGCGGACATGAACTCTTGCGTTTCGGCAGATTAATGGTGTCAGAGACGTAGCGTTGCCCACACCACACAAAAAGCTACCTCCGGCCACACGACGGCCGCAGCGAATGCGGTAGCCACGAATTTGGATCGAGAGAAATTGACTATTAAACTTCGGTTTTGGGCTACCCACAAAAGCCAAGCATCTGCATAGATCGCGCACGTTTGGCTTCGTTTTCTCTCCGGCTTCCCTACAATTTCCCTGTAAATCCTGTTTGTGGGCTGCACATTCTCATTCTCTGCCGCTCGCTCAAAGCGCTGCAGTTGGCCGAGCTTAATGGACCACGATCCGGTTCCTCCGTACATTTCTCTTCCCCTACCCAATTTATATTCGTTTGTTACAACTATTTCTAGATCGCGCTGGACAAGAAGCGCACAGTTTTTTTTTTTCTTCTTTCTTTAAATTATATCTTGACCAATATCTGCTTCTCGAGTGTTAGGACGGTGGTTTACCTGGTTTCGTTTTGAGACTGTGATTTGATGCTTCATTCAAAACCTGATATTGAATGTGTAAGAGGTGCGAGATACGTGTTGAGGTGCCTGACAGCTGAGACATAACGTTGAAGAGCATTTTGAAATTTCATTTCTCAGGTCAGGCAACTCAGGGTTGTCGGGTTTTTTTTATGTTGCCTAATTGAAATTTGTATTAGCTTACATATAAGAGGGTTGATCCAAAAGTAAGATTCCCGAAGAGCTCTAGCCATTTAGGAAAGTTCGATGCGAAATCCAACAACAGTGCTGTGTGCGTCTGTTCTCCCTCTCGCTATTCCGAGATGGACGTTCCTATTGTTGATCCCGCCAAATCCGAAATTCGTCCCGTAATTCGCTTTTTGCACGCAAATGGGACCGGGGGATATTCATCGTCAGTTGACAGAGGTGTCTGGCGACAAGTGCATGTCCGTTAAACACGGCTGAAAGTGATCTAGGGATTTTAATGCCGGTCGGAAGAAAGACCACAATGAGGAACGGAGTGGAAGACCGTCAGTTTCGGAGGCGGTTATCGAGATCCAACGCGAAGTGCTTCGAAACAGGAGGATTCCCTTCCGTGAACTTGTTGTTCGGGTTCCTGGGAGTTCTTACGGAGCAGTGGAAAGAGCTTTGACTGAAGAATTGGGGTATCACAAGTGTTGTGATCGATGGGTGAAACGATGGCGTGAAAGAAACGGCGAAACGCTTCCTCACCGAGTTAGTGGCGGAATTCTTCGACATGGGTCACAAAAATTGGAGCACCGTCCACAAAAATGCGTAGAAAAAAATGGCGAATATGTAGAAAAATAGAGCAAAGGTTTCCGCTTTCCAATGATGTAAATTTCTATGAGAATAAACAGTATTGTCTAGTTGTAAAATTGATGGGAACCTTACTTATGGATCAACCCTCGTAGTTGCGATGAAATCGTTGGATCCAATGCCTGAACTTCCATCGTATCTTTTTAAGTACATGGCCACATTCCCGACTAGTAACTCCTTCTGGAGGCCACTCGACCGCAGCAAGAGCCCCGTTGTGGGTAGTTATGTTCTATATGGAGCCCACCAAAAGGGAGGCAAATGTAGTTCCTTCATCCGTCATAACGCACGGCCACGTAACGGACACGTTCCGAACGTGGCCGTGAGAGGATGTGTGATATCGGACCATGGCGCTGTATCGGATATTCGACGCGCTGAATTGTTGTGCTCTGAAGCTCCCAGTAGTTGTTCTAGTCAACGGTTTTCCCTCGTTTCGCTCAATGGACCATCCCATCCCCACGGGGGATGGGAAGAGAACCAAACAGTGGGTAACGAATTTCCGTTACCTCGCGGTGTACGTCCCGATTGTAAAATAAAGCGGACGGGCAGGCGAGTGGGGGTTCACTCTTTCACTCGCTGACCACCATTTCGCATAGCTAATCGCTGCTTCCAAACCCAAGTTGGCCGAGGTTTTGGATGGTTTTGGAACGACCGAGCTGGTTGGTAAGATCCAACAGAAATACGGACTAGGAAACTACGGTTATATTTAAACAAGCGTTTTTCGGTAGCTTTACAACAAAACTCGATCTTTGATCTTTCCCTCGGCTAGAGATATTTAAAGATTCCACGGAATTTAAGCTGATGCAGTTTTTTAGAATCGAAACCAAACCCAAAACCGCGTGAAATGAACACCGTTCCCCCTAAAGAGCTGTACATTTTTGAACACAACCAACTGCTCGCTACCATTGAAACACCTCAAAAACCCCTAAAACCCCCAAGTTATTGAGCTCCCCAAAGCTTATGTTTTCAAAAATGTTACATTATCACTTCACATGCTGCCAGCAGCATTGGATCACCTCGGCCGCCGATTGAATTCGCACCCGATTAAATCAGTCTGTGAAAAATCGATGCAAAAAAAGTGCAATCGCGACCACAATGGCGCGAGTGGTAGCCCTTTTTTTGCTCGTTTTTCTATTAGCTCTACGAGCAGGTAACACAGATAATAATAGTAAGTAGGTTTCTGTTTTTTTTTTCACTCTACCCTCCGCTTTCATATACCGGAAGATGGACGAAATCGGGCCCGCATCTCGCCTGTTGCATTATGTGCATATAGAGCGAGCAGAGCCGCAGCCATTTTTATGCACATAAATGCACATCTTCGAAATGTGCTCGTTCGCTGCTGCTTCTCCTTCTTCTCCCTTGCTCGATGCAGCGAAGCGCAGCGTGCAGATCAGGTGCTTTAGATAACGATTACAAACACACCTCCCCTCTCCCACCCCCCTCCGCCCCTCCCGCACGGAAAAGGAAAACGAAAAACCGAACCGATCGGAGGAAAGGGCTCCGCTAAGAGCTGCCAGTGCCTCTTATCAGAAAGCCAGGTGTTTAGTTTCTCCGGTTTTGGGTTGAAAATATGCCCAAAGCACCAGCAAACGGCGTAATCAGTAAACGGGATGAGCATCTCCACCCGGGTGTGGTGATGATGATGATGATGATGGATATGTTGAGTTGTGGCGCGCCGTTGTTTGCACTGTTGTGTCTGGATCGTTTCCGAAAAAGAAAAGAGAGTGAAGCGGCACACGCAGAGCCGCCACAGCCAAAGCCTACTGTGTGCAATCTCCCTGAAGAAGCGGGTGGCGCCTCAAAAATCATCCGGCGTATCTATTGTTTTCAGTTCGTATCGATAGCTCACCGTGATTGGGGGTTGGTTGGTTGGTTGGTTGTAAACTTCGCACAGCTCCTCCACAGCCCGTTGTGGACAGGATTCAGGGGTGCTTTTTGGCATCGTTTGAGGACGAGATCTCCTTCCCTTTGCTAGAGAAACCATCGTTTAGGGTGAAGTGTCAATTTCTTCGTAGTGACGAATTTTGCGATCCAAGTGTGCGTTGCTATATTAGTTTGCGATTTATGGCCCCCTTTGTTGTGTCTATATTTGTGGCGCAATAAAAGAAAGTTTCTGTTTTTATTTTGTTGAAATAAAAGAGTTATAAATTGCGTGATTAGTGTGGAGTAATGCTTCCCGCCGTAAATGTGTACTCGACAAACGTTTAAGCTATTTACAGCCAGTGTTTAAAAGTGATTCGATACTTCGCCCAGCAGCCCCGAAGTGAAGCATTCTCCCTTGCTGTGTCTCGGCGGTGAAGCTTTAAGGCGATGAAAAATGTATAACCTTCGCACATCAAGCTCCACCAGCTGGGTCCGAAAGTTGGGTGACCGATGCATGTCCGCGAAAAAAAAAATCATTCGACGCTGCGATTCACGCGCGCGCGTGTGCAAGTGTGTTTTGAGGTGAAAAACATTATCTCGTGCAAAATGATCGCTCTCCAATGGGGGTCGCTTTTACCGCCGTCCATCATCAGCGCCTGCTGCGTGGTCGGGCACGAATCGCTGGAAATGTTGCGTTTTTAAAAATACGTTGAATTTTACATTTTCCATTAAGATGAGCAGATCTCACTGCACTGGTGGAAGGGAGGGAGGGGAGGTATTGTTGAAGCTGCTAAAGATATCATTCACGTGTTACGCTGAACGAATGTGACGACACCCATCACCCCCTCTCCCTCTCCTTTCCATGGGACTCTCCTTTCCTTTGGAGGAGCTGCCCAAAGAAGAGGATCCAACTGTCAAGTGAAATATTTCGCACCGAAGTTTCCTATCGTTCTAGTGTAGTGTCCCGCAATCGTAATCGTCCTACTAGTGCCCGAAGTTTCGCTTTCGCGTTTACGTGTGTGTGTGTGGGTGTGCGGTTTTCGGTGGGCAGTTCGCGCAGTTGGTTCCACTTTTCTGCACACCCGACTGACTAAGCCACTTAAAGGAGAGAAGAAAGTTTGGCGCGCGTTCGAACGCGTTTATTATGATGAGTTTACACCGCAACTAACCGTTAAAAACGGCACATAAAAACGTTTAAATTTCGCCAATTGCAGCCATACATATACAGATGCGCGCGACGGCTGGTGTGTGCGGGTGGTTTATTAGGCGTGTCAAAAGTGTACAACCTTTTTCGGCACGTTAATTGTTTTATTTTAGGCGCGCTTTCGGACGCTGCTGGATGTGAACACAGGGCGAGGGAAGGGAGGGAGAGGGGCAAGCCTCGGGCGTGATGAGGTTTGGGGATTTTTGTTTTTTGGTTTCATTGCCTTATCTATCATGCTTAGTGATTCGTTTGCAGACGAGTGATCCATTAGCGGCGTGATCTTTAATTTAGCAGGCAAAAGTTATTTTTTCGAAAAAAAAGTGCAAAAAATGCGGTGAACGCTGGAATGCTTTCTCCCCCAAGAAGAAGCCCGAAGCGCTCGTTTTTAATTTTTCCGAACGAGCGAGTCACCCGCGGAAGCGAGCATGAAATTCGGCAACTATAATCTGACGTCCATCGCGACGACGGCGGCGGCGGAACCGTGCGAGAAGAAACGACGGAATCTCTCCCTCTTCCGGACAGGAAAGGTGAAGAGTACCGCAAACTACATCGTTGGGAAGGTGCACCGACGTATCGGAAGCGTTGTCAGCACGCGGATGGCTTGGGTGGGGACCGAACCGTCGACCGAGCACTTGGAGGCACCTGAAGTCTCGCCAAACATCACCCGACGCGTGTCCATCCCGTCGGACAAATCGGACGCATCGTCCACGCTGTCGTATCGGGCGTCTTTGTTCGGCGAGCAGGATGACGGCGGGACGGTGGCGCGTCCGGAAGCGGTCATGACGATGCCACGCTTCTCCCCGCGGGATTTCCCAACGAGCTGGATTCAAATGCCGACCGGCCAGATGGGCAGTACGCCGTTCGATCCGTTCGACGGGATCGCGCCGGGTGGTGGCAAACGGCAGGAAGATCTAGCGTTTCAGGCGTTTGGAAGTCGGGCCCATCTCTTCCACAAGAACAAGTCCATCTCGGGCAAGTGTGGCGTGCTGCCGTTTACGCACGTGGAAGGCGCTCAGCTGGTAGCACCGTACTCGTGTCACTCGCTCAAGAGCGGTTCGACGTTGCGCCGATCGGCGGAAACCTTCGGCGGCAGCTGTCCGGAGATACACGGACCCTCGATGGATACGATCCAGTCGCGCAAGAGCTACAAATCGCAACGATCTTCGAATGGCGGCGGCGGTGGTGGAGGTCGGTTTCGGAAGAGCAAAATCGTGCAGCTGCTGGAGCGCAACGAGAACGAGGAGAACGACGAAAAGACGGAGATGGCTATACTGCAGGAGTACTTCGACACGATGTCCTACACGGAGATCGTGAAGGATCGCGACTTCCGGAACTATCTCATGAAGAAACGCTACCTGGACATCATGGAGTACATCTACAACAGTAGCGGCGCATCGGAGTGTGGTCAGTTTTCGCGCACACCATCAACGGTGGCGCCACCGTCACCGTCGGCCGTCTCCAACAACGATTGCGATTCGGTGAAGAAAGAGAAACTTATGGCCGAAACTGGGCCACTGCCGGTACCTCCGATGCCACCGTTGCGCCGTTACTATCCCTCCAACACGAACGCGCAAGTCTTCTGCCGTCGCAACAGCAGCTTCGAGCAGTACTATCAGCAGCAGAATTTTGCAACCCTAGCCGCGAACGATGCAAACGATCGTCGTGCCCGGGGTTTGCCCGGACGCCAGCGGGAAGACTCGTTGCCACCGTACGTAACGCTGCGGAAGAACTCGAAACCGAAGGCACCACTGTCACGCTGTCAACGCACCTACCGACATATTCGGGCGTTTTGCGAGAAATCGCTCGCGAAGTACGCGCTGAATCGGTCCACCACGACCACGCTGAAGATACGAAAACCCGGACGTGGTGGCTACAGCGAGAAGGAGTACCGTCGCGTGATCGATGACTTCGTGCGACGGCGAGGGTTCTCCAGCGCGGAAGAGTACACACGCTACCACTACGGGGACTTTTTGCGTCAAAAGATAGCGAACGCGAAGAAATCGCACCGCAAGAAGGGTTCTTTTTGGAAGCAGGACTATCAGCAGCAGCAGCAGCAGCAGTTTCAGTATAACTCTTTACCACCGCCTCCGTACTCCAGTGGAGACTATCATCATGCGCCACCGACCCCGATGTCCTGCGAATCGAAAGCAACTCCACCGACGGCCCGCAATCTTCCAACGAACTTGCTCCTCGAGGCCGATCCGGAGCGAGTTCGCGTTTCCGCCCGTTCGTTGCCGAACGTACGCGACCTAATAAGCGCGGACTCGTTCAAGAACTTCGACTACGTCCAGCAGGCGAACACATTGCGACGCTTTCGACCGCGCCAATCTTCGCCCACTTCCTCCGGTGGCTGTCGGTTGAACGAGCGGAGGCAAATTTTCCTCCCCGTCAACAGCGATGGCGAGGATGATCCGCGGCATGGTCGTACCAGCCCGTTCCTCCCAGCCGAGGGTGGAGCGGCGTTGCTCCTCGGCGAAGTGATCACCACCAGCGACCAAACCAATCGGCCGTACATTTTCGACGACATCGGCGTGTACGAAACGATCCGCTCCAGGAGCAAGAAGGAACTGTTCCGAGCCGAAATGCGAACGCGCAAGGAAACGCTCATTAGTGGGCTGGGTGACCGGCACAAACTGGGCCAGCAGCTGCCGCCACGGTATGCCACGGACGCGGAGCGGCAAGCAATGCGGAACGGGCACGGGTGTAGCGCTACCCTACCGAAACTAGTAAGTGAAATGTGTAAGTTAACCGCAATCCCCGGCACGAACCGGGCCATGAAGCGTTTTATTTTTCTTGGGGGGTTTTCAATTACTTCTATCTGGAGTACAAATTGGCCCAAAAGGCGTTTTCATATCAAATTGCTGTTGTACGTAGTTTCCGAGTTCGTTGAAAAATCGTTGACAATACTGTCATTTCTGTCCAGTCTTTGGCTTTGAGATGTATTATTTTACTGAAATGTAAACACTTTTGTACCGAATAATGTCCACTAGATTATGCTGCATATGTGGTAGGACCAGCAAGATGAAGGCTCCTTTATGGGTTTATGGGCTACAAGAAAACGACAATATTTTTACCAAAGAATTTTTATGCGTTTCAGTTGAGCAATCATTGCTTCAATGCGATAATGTTTTTTTTTATTTTTGATTAAAATTTTGATTGTTCACAAAAAATATTGAAATTTCGATCAAAAATGGCACGCTACGAACTTATTTGTACACCTAATAGTAGTAAGCTTGCCCTAGTCAACTTTTGACGTGTTGAAAAGTCAATTTTGTTTTTTTTTCTCGTAAATGAACATTGAAATAAAATATTTTACCCATTTTGGGATCCCTCATTGTTTGTTGAAAAATATGTTCATGCGAGGAATATTTATCAGCTTTTGGGCTGTCCAACAAAGGGTGATGTTTCCATGCACTAGTCAACTTTAGACGTGTTGAAACGCCATTTTTTATTGTTTTTTTCCTAGATAAACATTAAAATAAAATCTTATACCCATGCGGGGATACCTTATTGTTGAAAAATATGTTCATGCGAGGAATATTTATCTGTTTTTGGGCTGTCCAACAAAGGGTAGTGGGTTTCAATTATCAGGAATATACGAGGCTGGCGAGTTTCCAGTCGGGTCATACCTTCCAATTTAAACAGAAAATGCAAATGAGAACAACGAGATCAGTGCGATATAAAGCAAGCGTTAATCGGTCATGGTGCTGCTGCTGCTGCTGCTGCTGGGCCATGTTTATGTGTTACGTTATAGTGGCTGCTTCTGCATTAAACGTGCAGCTTCTTAAAAAGCGGGACCAACACACACATACGCTCACGCACGCTGGTATCCGCCCAGGCCTCTTTCCTCCATTCGGTCAATGGTCAACGTGGTCAAAAAAGGGTTTTTCGGGGTTTCTGCTCTACCCCCGGAGGGCAATCTTATTATTCAGCGGCCGGTGCGATGTGTGTGTGTGTGTTTCGGCTATAATTATGAGGTGAATTGCTTTGCTGCATGCCGTTGTAGCCGGAGAAAGTTGACCGCTTTTGGTGGCTGAAGGGGTGGTGTTAGGGGGGCAAGTGAGGGAAGTGTTTCAACCGTGGCCGACGGAGGCGCTTGGGGTTCGATCATGGTTGGTGGCTGTGAAAATGTCAGCGGTTAGTGGGATGTGGACTAAATAGCCGAACGGTCAGTCAATGACGAACCAGGGGAGGGTTGGAGAAATAAAATCACAAATTGCTTCTCACGAGACGATGCTTAATTATAGATTGAAAAAGCAACACACGAACCACAAGTACAACGCCGAACGGCGCCGAATGTTTAGCATATTCCACACAACCACCATTTTGACAAGCGCCAATGTTTACGTTTCCTGTCAAAAAATTGCATCTTTGTTTACTTTCCCCTCATCAAGCCATCTTTGATCACAATGGTTGCTACTATTTGCTCTTCTCGCAAAAACTCGCGTCTCATTTCAGGGCTATAAAGATGAAATGCTGTCGGAGGAGATGAGTTCGCTCGTGCCGCCGGGCCTGCAGGGCAAATCGGACGTGCTGTTCGGCAACCTGCACGAGCTGTACACCTTCCACAACGATATTTTCTTGAAAGATTTAGAAAATTGCATTTCCACCACCGAACTAGTCGCACTGTGCTTCGTTCAACGGGTAAGTGTTACCGAACGCACCATTCTCTCCGCCTCATTGTGATGGCCGTTTCATTTTCCGTTCTCTTTTCGTTTCCAGCGAGACACGTTCTTCCGGCTGTACTCGTACTACTGCCAAAACATCCCCCGTTCCGAGCGTCTCCGGGAGACGCTCGTCGATACGCATCTGTTCCTGCAGGAATGCCAAAAGAAGCTCGGCCACAAACTTCCGCTCGCCGCCTACCTGCTGAAGCCCGTGCAAAGGATCACGAAATATCAGCTGCTGTTGAAAGATTTGCTCAAGTAAGACACGAACTCGCACCGGTTTCGATGCGCGCATGGTTACCATGGTAACATGGTAAAATCTTCAAACCCCGGGAAGTTAGGGAATGTCGAATGTCACATTTCGTTTTTCATGCGTTCTTGAAAGTGCTTCAAGATATTTGAATCTCTTGAAGGATCATTAGTATTTGTAGATTTTCAACAATCTAAATCGTTTCTCCTAGGAATGAATTAGTTGTAGTATTCGATTATGGTGATAAGTTCGAATACCCTTAAGAAGACAAGCAAGAACACGTATAAAAAGAAAAATATTTATGATTTCTAGAAGATATACAGGTAGCTATAGAGGCTGAATTCGTGAAAGTCTCCCACAGAAACTTGGGCTGCAGTGATGATTCACGTGTGAATATTCACGGAAATCTCAATCCTCTTTTTCTTGCTGCCCAAAACAGATTCAGTGACACCGGGACATGCTCCCGGGAGCTCCAGAAGGCGCTGGATTGCATGTTGGTCGTGCTGAAGTGCGTCAACGACTCAATGCATCAAATAGCAATCACAGGTTTTCCGGTAAGAGGAATGGTTTTATTTTTTTATTAGTTTTTTTACATCCCTTTATCGATTTGCTAATTCTTTTCCGCTGTTCTTCTCCAACTCCAGGCGGACCTGTCGCAACAGGGTGAACTGCTGATGCAGGACTCGTTCCAAGTGTGGACGGAGAGCAAGAAGGATTTGCGGTTGCGGCTGAAGACACAAAACAGGCACATCTTTCTGTACCAGAAGGCGATGCTGTTTTGCAAGCAGGGTTCCAAAACCGGACACAACAAGAGCACTTATCAGTTTAAGCACTGGCTGCAGGTACGCGTGGAGGGAACGGGTCGATAAATAGGGCGTGTCGATAAAGCGCTAATATTTGTACGATCGTGCGCGCCGTTGCAGATGTCCCAAATAGGTCTAACCGAATCGGTGCGTGGTGACTCGCGGCGGTTCGAGGTGTGGCTGCAGGGACGCCAGGAGGTGCACACGATACAGGCCGGTACGATCGAGATTAAGCACAAATGGGTTGCGGAAATCAAGCGCGTCCTGCTGAACCAACTGGAGGAGCTGAAGGGCGAGAAAATAAAGCAGTACGGTTTGAATCACAAGTAAGAACTCTTCGCCCCCATCGGAAGCGATCGGATCGGTTCACTAACAAACTTTCTTCTTGGTTTCCCCTTGGTTAGATCGCTTCGGCACACGGCCTCGTGGGACGTTCCGCAAGCGGTGCACGGAACGCCAAATCGAACCGCAGGTGGCGACCAACCGGCCCAGTCGCAACCGAACGGACTCGGCGTGGGCGGGATGGTTGGACTGGCGCAGGATGTCGTCACGCGGATAGCGCACCTGAACGATGACAGCCTACTGAACGCGACCGGCATCTCGTCTTCATCCTCCGAGCACGACAACCAGGAAACGAACGCCTGGAGCTCGGATTACTCCAACAGCGAGGACGAGTTCACGACCGTGGAGGACAGTGTCGTGCCCGGGCATAAGTTTGTGTCGCTGGCCGACTACTGTGCGATGGGCAACTCGGAAGTGTCGATGAAGGAGGCGGAGGTAGTGGAACTGCTCAAAGTAGGCTGCGCCGGCTGGTGGTTTGTGAAGGTGATCGGTAAGTAGGCGTTGGTTGATGTGCCTTTGCCCCGGTAACCGAAGGATGAGGAAGTTTCACAATGCATGGATGTTCATTTTATTTTTTTTTGCAGCCACCGGACTGGAAGGATGGGCACCGGCCGCCTACCTGGAACCGGTCATGCGGAAGAACTCGCGGCTTCGGAGCGCTCGGAGCCAGGACAAGCTGAACGATCACTAATCAGCGACGGTGCGAGATTATACTGAGCCAAAGCCAAAATAGGAACGATAATCTATTGTTGCTTGTGTAACGAAGGTAAAGTGATAACCAGAAGAAGCAAAACCAGCTGAAAGCGACTCGCTCACGGACGTACTGTTTGCACTTGTTTAGTTAGACAATATGCGTCGCGTCCTGTCCTCGAGGGGGAGGGGATGTGACAAAGTCTGAATTATGTACCTCGAATTTCTAATCGTCGAATTCTTGTATTAAACAAAGAAAAAGTTAGTTAAAGCAATGATGCCCCCCCGCCCTCTAAAGTAAGTTCGGAAACTCACGTAGAAAACAGGTTAAAAACTAACGAACCAAATTACGCTCGAATACGCTATCACCACTACTACTAGCGCAAGTAAACTAATGTCAAATAATGGACTCTTCTCTACTTTTCCTTTTCCCCCCTTTTCATGTCATGTTGCTATAATCGTGCGCGTTTATAATGTTGATAGGAGAGAGAGAGAGAGTAGCAGTCGGCGACGGTATAAGAATAACGCGTGTGTCTGTTTGGCTAATATTTATGTAACAGACGTTCCGGCACGCATAAACAATCTCAATCGGGGTCAATGGCTTGTACAAGCGATGCAATAACCAGTAGTAATTTATATTTAGTAGAATTTTGCTATGCATTAAGTATACGGCTGCTTCTAATCGTCGGCGTGTATATCCATGGATTAGGTTCTAAAAAAAAACAAAGCTATAAAACTGTGCAGTTGCTATGAACACTGAAAGCATTGTTTGTGTGTGCGTGTTTTTATTTTAATTGTTTCGTTACGGCAAAATATAAGCACATATAAGTAAAACACAATACGCATAGGTGTTTATTCGGCACCCGCATCGGCTGATCGGCTTAATCGGAATATTTATCTTGGTAGTATGTGATTGGCACCACCAATTATGCTAGCGTAGCTAATGCCTTGCGTTTTTGTTTTTTTTTTTGTCGGTACACCGGTATAGTGTACACCGTGCGCTTCAACAGCCCCTAGAGTGTTTGAATTTCGTCAACGTAACGATCGCGGATGGGTGGATCTAGTGGAGTGGAGAAGGTGGTGTGATGAGTGTTAAAACCCGATGATCTAGCTATGAACGTTTATGACATAATCTTTGTAAATGAATTTGAACGTAATATGAGAGTGCAAGTAAAGCTCGTAATTGTATGGAACGGTCTGTTTATGTTGATTATTCTTTTTCTTTGTTTGCGAGAGTTTTTGTTTTTAGCGAAAGAAACGATTTTGGATGAGTTCTTACCAAAAAAAAAAAAAAAAAAACTGTGCCAAATTCCATTTATCTGAATGTAACCATGGAAACAGAGGAAACACAACCTCGGTCAAAATTCGGGAATTTCTGTCAAAATCGAATTCAATGGTGTGAAAATAGATTAAAAAAATACTCATTTAAACCCAATAAACCGTCCTTTTGTGATATTTACACTAAAACCTATGTCGTTTGCGTAGCGAAAACCAAACAAAACCTTATACTTTCTCGGTTTGAATTGAAAGACAGCTACAGTAGATGCAATCACTTTTCACATTGCACAGTTCACCTGTTTTGTTTTATTTATTACACTTTTGAACATTAATTCTCACTACCAGTGTAGCTGTAGTGTACGTGTGTAGGAGGAGGATGTCGGGATGTCGAGGTGGGAAATGCAGAACACCCGTTGAACAACGCAAGCGTTTCGGTTGTTCAACCGATTTTAAAAACAAAATAGTAACATAAAAAAAGAAGTCACAGGTAGTTAGCTGGTTGCGCGTCTTCCGTTCCGTTGTCGTGGCGTGTCGTGGTGTCAAGAATTCAGTAAATTTACAGTCCCAAGCGTTGAGCCCGCTGTTTGGTAAAGATACTGTCGATGTTGGCGAACACATCGGACGCGCTGCGGGCGGCATCGACACGGAAATGAAGCCCGCGCAGGGCGTAGTAGTCGGCCAGCGGTTTCGTCTGCCGGTGGTACGCCTCGAGCCGTTTCACCAACGCATCGGCGTTGTCGTCGCTGCGCCGCATCAGCGGTTCGCCCGTCACATCGTCCCGCATCGGAACCTTCGGTGGGGCGAACTCATCGTGGTACGATCGTCCGCTCGCCTGATGGATCAACCGGCCGGTAATGCGCCGCACCAGCAGACTATCGTCGATACCGAACTCGATCACCGCGTCCAGCCCCGTCCGGCGCTTGTCCAGCAAACTGTCCAGCTTCTCCGCCTGTACGACCGTGCGGGGGAACCCGTCGAGCAGGAACCCGTTGCGGCATTCCGGCTTGTCCAGGTTGGAATCGATCATGTCCACCACCAGCTCGTCCGACACCAGCTTGCCCTCATCCATAACCTTCTTCAGCTGGGCGCCAAGCTTCGAACCGGACGCGATCTCCGCCCGCAGCATATCTCCCGTGGACAGGTGGCATACGCAATATTTCTCTTTTAATAAGGGCGCCTAAAAGTGTGTGTTAAAAGTGAAAGACGAGAAGCACCAACTCATTAGAATTCGAATGGGAAGAAATACTCAGTCACGGACATATCCACAGGTCAGTAATTATTTATGGGATCACATGGCTAAACCCGAAACAAATGTTCACATGATCGGTAACAAACGTAATCCATTAGCGCCTTGCTGTTATATGCTATGATACCGAGCGGATTTCTTCCGACACTCGAACCGTGTCGTCTCGCTAATCTCTAAATCAAGGGGCACTTTCGATTTCAGTATGAAAGCCGCGTGCACGTCAACGGCTGGTTCAAGGTTCAACCGCCCGGGCGGTTACCAAGAGAACGACGAAGAAGATCGCTATCTGCGATTAAAATATCAACAAATCGTACCACACACGAACGCCGACGGTTCGACGTTAACTCCACACACACTACTTATCACTGATAATCTCCACAGCATAATGTGACTTGAGATTATATAATCACAGGTTTTTTTTGTTTTAGCAACTGTCCTCTCCATCCATCAACTACATGCGGCTGCACCATTTCCCTAAGGAGTTTCACTAGCCAACTTGGATGCTTGATGCTTGATAAGATTTCAAGGTCACGCGATGCTGGCTTTCACCGCACGCAGCAAACCGTACCTGTGTTCCTTTGCCGGATCCGGGAGGTCCGAGTAGGATGGCGTTGATGCCGGTGGACTCGGAGGTGGAAGGTTTCACCTGTGGTTCCGCTGCATTAGGGGCCATTTTTGTAAGCTACTACCTGTGCGATACAATTAGAAGCGGTGGTGGAAATTTCGGTTCCGTTAATAATCAGTCACTGTTCACACGGAATCATGAGTTACGATACGCACCTGTAGAAAATTTTACCGAAGTTAACTAATTAAATCGGTATCCAACTCCTCAGCTCCCGGGCAGGGGTTATAGCGGGCAAATCCACCACGGACTCAAGCACACTTTCACGGAAGAAACACGTCCGCCGTCCGTCCCGCTGGTTGTCAGTTCGAGTTGTTGTTTGGTTTTCGCCGCGTTTGACCACAGCTTGAACAATGTGGCGAACAAAAAAACCGTGTTCAATAATAACGTGAAAAAAATTGAAGCTTTTGTCCCGACAAGCGAACGTTTGCTGTAGGTTCTGTGTTCGAACGTTAAATGAATTAAATTGAGAAAAGTCTAGCCAAATATACTTGCACGGCACACGAGGAAAATAAAAAAAATGATTTTTTTTATTTCTTTAAATATTGTTAGTGAAAGATTTCGCACCACGCAAATTTGACATTTGTCCTGCGTGTTTTGACAGTTGCTATTGTCACAACTTTTGCACAGGGCTCGATGGTCATTCGAGTACTATTCGAGTCGAGCAGTATTGTTTAACCGATTTTCGTAATCTTTAAATTTATAAATTCAACGTTTAACTATAATATGATAGGAAAAGCTTGCAAATAAAAAGACATGATACATCGATTCTATATTAAAGAAAACTAACTAGCTACTGCGCATTTACTGAATTGTTTTTTTTTTCGTTTTCATAATGCACGGCCTCGAAAGTTGTTGGTTTCCCATTAGCCCATTCCCCGAAATAGTTAGAATATTAGTCCCCGTTACTCATTCAGGAGGATGCTCCAGGTGTTTCATTCAGTGTTTATTGTACAGCACTACAAAATCAGCGCAATGCCTTTAAAATAACACCGGACGACAAAATCAATCAACTTTAGCTCGCTCGCCCTGTATTGTTTCAAGTGTTCACACCTATTTTGAGTGATTCATTTAATCGTGTAATGGAAGAAGCATTCGTGTTACTAGTAATATAAGCAGATGACTAATATAAGCAGATTAACCATTCAAGGTATAGTATAGGTATAGGTATAGGTACAAAGTATAAAACTACCAAACGTGTCGAGAAAACGGAAAAGATTTGCTTGTCTCGACATAAAATCCAGGCTAGGGAAGGAAGAATGATTCCTAGAATCATCCAATCCAACCCTTTTACCACTGCAGTGCATATTAAAATAATATTACAAGCCGATTTAACCGTGAATGTAAGTGCTCAAATAGTCAGAAATTACTTATATCCCAATGAACTTCAAGCAATGACCCACCGAAAGAAGCCTATGATTATCAGTGCAAAATCGGAAACTCCGATTGGAATTCGCTTAAGCTTATGTTGACAAAGATGTTGCATTTTGGTGCAAGATAAATTAATCTACTTCAACAAATGAAATTTAATTTAATTAAAGCGGATATTTTTTACGGGTTTTATTAACAGATTACATAAAAATTAATATTTTTGGCTCGGATGGCGTAGTGATAAAGAGGCATTCAAGGGAAAGTGTTTAATTGAAACCGTGAAGTTTGGTGGTGGTTCCTTAATATTATGGGGGTGGTATGTCGTTTAAAGAAGTTGGAGAAATTCGGGCCTTTGTCACTCTATTGTTCATAGTGTCGCTTGGATACGAATTTTTTTCCGTTTTTTTTGCATTTACTTTGTACGAAAGCGTACAAAAAAGAATAGACTAAAAATGATCCGAGTACGCGAAAATCGATCGCAAAGCCAAACGACTGCTCAATTTAAAAGAGTCCGGATTGGAATTTGGCGCACTGTATGTGAATGGTAAAATTATTCAGATAGTATCAAATGTTTGGGAGATAACTATAAAAATGAAAACATTTCGTTACAAATACTCGATACAATCTATACACACGACATTAAACGAAAGACACGTACATGCCGATAGTCTTCCTCCGATATTCTGTGCAGAGGTGCTACCTGCGGTTGCTTTGTACAAAAAACAGCTGTTGTTTACATGCTCTGCGCTTAAAGCATCAGCTGATAGCGCGCCTTTACCCCCCACCAATACATGCTCGTTTTATGCAGGAAGGAAAACTCAGCATCTCTCTGGCTGCTTCGCTCACTCAAATTCGTTCGTTCGCTCTTCAGCAATGTGGAAATCCTGCAGTAAAACCTGCCTTTCCGGCACCACCACCCCGCCTACTGCCAGTAAGGATATTTGCCGCACAAGCGCTCCGTTCCGGATGGCCTGGCTACTGGTTTCTCTTCAGCGCAAGCGAATTGTTGAATGAAAATGTTACCAGCATTGCGCGGACTGTGCCAGGACGAACAACGAAAAAGCCGAACGAGCGAGCGAACCGCCGAGAGAAAAACGACAGCTTAGGCAAGCTTGCTGCCACGGGGTCTTCCGCTAGTTACCAACGAATTTTCGCCATGAGCAGTTCGAGTCCGTACGAACGATATTTTTGGTTCGCGGCCTACTAAACGCAATAGTGGTGTACCTGCGGAACTCTAGTGTAGTGAAACTAGCGCTTGACGACCGAGAGCGAGAAGGAGAGCGAGCGAGAGAGAGAGCGTGAAGCTGAGTTGCGACGACTGTAACGAAAATAAAGGATGAATGAATCGTTTCATAAAAGCTAGAGGAAGCAGTATGCTTTTGGTGTCAAACAAATTAATGCTCATCGGTGCGAGTACGTATACCCTTTCATCGCTCGGTATGTTAATCGGTGTCAAGTGTTTTAGTAATATAATACCGAATGATGTTGTGCGATTAAAATTAATGAATACCGTGTGCGTTCAGCGGCGAAGGGAAATTGCAGTTAAACTTTTCTTTGTTTGTATTGCAACATACATTGTATCGGACGTCCTGACTGGTGTAGTTCCTTTCCGCCAGCAACCCAGCGGTGAAGGAGTACGCTTTGGATCAATTTATAATGCATAAAGTTTGACCAGAATGTGCCAGCTCTCTGTGCGTGCTTTGTGTGCTTTGTCCCAAAGTTAGAAAATATATTGATTGAATGCTTCCACATCTTCTAGTTTGGTTCTGCTTCGCTGCGCGGCCGTAGTGATAGAAGGGACGCTGTTCCCTAGCGAGATACAGTGTGTGTGTGTGTGCGTGTGCAAGAGCAAAGGCAAGAAAAGGAGAGATCGATTGAGTGATTTGGAGGGTAAAGTGATTTTTACAAGTTTGCTTACAACGAGCGCGCGCCGTCGTCGTTGCTTTGTGCGAACAAGGAAGGTGTGAAAGAGATAAACATCGCACTTAAAGCACATGCCTGGCAAGCTGGCGCAGTGTCGCAGGGAAGGATAGACTGAAACGGGAAGGAAGCAATTTCCTCCCCTGGAAGCTTGCGCTCGGTCTATGGCCCGCTGGCTGGCAGGAAGTTGGAGCTGCGGGCGAGCGGCGTAAAACTAGCGACGTTTCGCTTTTGAGTTTTTAGTGATGCCAACGGGGTTTCTCGCCAGCTTTGTGTACCATATGTCGCTTGTAATTTATTTTCCTAAGAAAACTCTCCGCTATGTGCAGGATAAGTTTATTTTGGCTGTAAACGCGAGCGATCGATTTCGTTGGGATCTGGCCGAGAAAGCCGAGCGAAATAGGTGAGAGTATCAAAAATCTTAGTATGCGCTGGGTATATTCCTTCCTTACTGCAGTACCATGCGCCTCCATTGCATAACACCAGGGGAAGTTTATTAGCATAATTTCATATCTTGTTTGCTTGAACTTAGCGTTCCTCTGCTGCTTGACACTATCCTGAACAGCCACTCGAACCATGTACCGGGTAACCATCTTTGAAGGATGCTCGATGGTTGAAGAACTCGTAGGCGTTTATGTAAAACGATGCCCTGATTCTGTTGCTCCCTTACTCGAACGGAAACGGATAGGTATGGAGATGCATATTTTACAACGATAGCCTACTGTTTGGCGATTAGAAGACGGAAACAAGTTTTATTCTCAAACTTACATCCATATTTGTCTGAATTTCCCATGCATACCTTTGCGAGTAACAACATACACCGAATTGAATGCATTTGGAGTATTTTTTAATGGTATTTGAATAGTTTAAATGTTAAATTTTCAATCACTTGCATGCCGGTGATTTTCGTTTTATTATATTGCAGTCTGTGTATGGGTAAGAACTAATGCGATAAATCATATTACGAAACTTTTTACGATTTAACGATTCTACCAGTGTGCCTGGTAGAGAAACAAAAAGCCACTCGACTTCGATTAAGGTATTTTTTTTTGTAGCACGACCATACGGTCGGTGTGTTTTTTAGTAATGGAATTGCATTATGAAAAATGCTTTTTCATTTGATAATAGCACTTATGCTTCCGGTCCTTAGCGGTTATGATCGATTTTCGCAAAGGATGTATCTGTTTTGTTACTCTGGAGCTTCGGTAACCTCCGGTTTGACGGTCGTAGTTGATTCAATTGTCGGCGAACTGGAGGATCCACCTCCCGGCACAATCCAAACTGATATGGGCGAGGAAAAAGATGTTCATTAGGAAGGGAATTTTAAAATGTAAATTCGTGCAACCGTGCAACGTTCGTGTGGTTAAGCATACCTTGGGAGTGTGACAAAACATTACCATAAACATACGTACACCAATCACGCTATAATACAACCAGCGATTCTCCGCGACTTTACATGGAGTTATTATACATGAATAATTATACCACCGCTGGTTCACAGTCGAACCGAAGAGTGTGTGTGTGTGAATTCGAGGAGAACAACACGTAGCAATTTTTTGCCTTTCATGCGATTGATGGGAGGTAAACTTTTGTAACGATTGTATGATTTATATACGAAATGTGTAAATGGGATTGGGGCCGCGATGCGAACGACACAACCCACAGGGGGGGATGGAGAAATGTGTGAATGTTTCGTTTGTTGAAATACCATTTTTGATGCTGTGGCCAAAAAGCGAATGTGTGGAGCCGTGCAGGAACGTGTCAAAATCAGATGGTGAAACGACAAACACATACTTAGCGGTACGTTCTTTCAAACGGTTTTTGTAACACGCCACGCCACGGAATCCAATCAGGGATCATGTAAAGGGAACACGCACCCACGTACTATTCCTAATTATCTACGATAATTCTTTAATGGATACATTGCAGCGTAAATGTTTCCCCGCAAATCCCCGCACAAAACATGTAACATTAAATATACATTTAAACAGTGAATATGATAATAGCGAAACAATATTTGTATCTCCCCCGCTCGCAACGAAACTGCACGTTAGTGTTGGATAGATCTATAAATTTCTATAAAAATCTGTCGTCTCCATCCCATGAAATGAGATTTCAACGTCGAACGAAAGAGGAAACACATGATACGCGACGTCTATACAGCGAAACCCCGAACGGATATGAATAAGCTGGAATAGTTCCCTTCTTAGGTCGTTTACGGTTGTTATTCGTTTTTCTACCAGTTATTAAGCGGTGTGATGAACTGATCACAACATTGTCCCCCGAACGTGATCGAGTTTTTTTGTGTGTTCAAACAAATATTTCTGTAATAATTAAAGAATGCGCATCTGAGAGTATATAATAATGCAAACGTAACGTGTGTATCACGTTTAGTAAACGATGGAAACTGAAAAGAAAAGAAAAACATAAACGAAATAGAGCATTTGGTGGCGGCGAATGTTCAGTAAAACGCTAAATGGTATTGCAGATATTAAATGCGTATTAGTTATCGTTTTCTTTACCCGAAATGAGAGCAGTTTACGATTGGTACACAAAAGTAAAACGAAAATACCAGCATAATAGCGGAACGATTTTTCCACGTTGCACGATTCTGCCATGAACTCATTTATCTTCAGCGCACAAGCCTTTGTTTATATCCCACCCACGTTTTGAACATTTTGGATAGCGACGTCCGGGGATTCTCTTGAAATTTTAACGTACTACTGCTCTAACGAACAGTGGCGCGAAAGAGATGGTGAGAGCAAGAGAGCGAGAAATTGCTTAAACATGGCGATAAAAAATGAGTTGTTTTATGCATGATTTAGCAAAGAAAACGTAAAAATCGATACCGGCAGAAAAACATGATTTTTTGATAGCTATCAACCGTGATTTCATGGTAGCATTTTAATTATGAATGCTATGGCAAGAGCTGGGGTTTTAAAATATTGCGCCAATATTTATATACAACTTATCGAAAATAAATGTTTGAATCCAGTAATAATGACCCTCGCTGGAAGCACGATATCGTTCACAATCAAAGCCACAAAAGTATTATACAATGACCCAGCGCTTAAGATTTGCCAAGCTCCGGACTCCGGGAAAAGTAAATCTTCAAAATCCTTCATACACATTATGGGCCCAATATGATACGGTCACTGCTACATCGTTTAAGACCAAACATAATTAAACAAATTTAATGTAAAAGCAAATGACACACGAATGCAAACAACACGAGTAAGTTGTCATAGAAACAACACATAGCGCTATACATCAAAGTCATATTTACGATATGAAAGGACGAATTCCAAAAACGATTACCCTCGCGTAGATGATAAAATGTAACAAAAGCTACTTACGTATGATGATTATTAGCAGCACTACACCGATCACGCCCATAATGATCATCATCTTCATGTTGGCCCACCATTGCTTCCGCTTAAGCTTGCCGGCCTGCTGCTCGAACTGCGATGCCCCATGCTGTAGGGCGTCCGCCCGCTGGTCCAGTTCGGAAAGTTTTTGGTCCCGTTCTAACACCTTCTCAACGTTCACACGCATGATGCCGACCACTTCGTCCACTTGGGCCTGCGTTTGCTTCAATCTGTTGTTGGTGGCATTGTTGGACCCGGTGGCGCCCGACGGCTGCGTACTGTCCGTAGGCGGGGGCGGTAATTTAGGAAAACTGATTAATCAAAGGTGAAGCCGAGAGCCAGCGAAATGGAATAACGATTAGTTTGGCTAACATTTTACCCAACACATGCATTTTCTTTGATTAGGAACCATCATGGATTAGTCTCTCAAACACCCATTAGCTAGTTTATATCTACCATTGTTAAGTGGTGTCTAAGCTTATACTGTTTGTTCTTACCCGTTTGAGTTTCCGGCTTCTGGAGTCGACATTATGGGTGTGTTGTATCAACAGGGTAGGAATCTAAAAATAACAATAAAGCAATCATCAACAACCGTATCGCTGGAAATATTTTATCCGAAAAGATCCCATTGCCTGCAGATAACCAAAATCGGCCTGCTATGGCTTGTGTGAACGATATTTTAGCACTTTGTACTTGTGTCAAAATGGGCTCGTGTAAATAAAAACCAGCCCCATGCAGTACGGAATAGTGACATAGGCGCTGATGACGCATTCCTTCACATACACTTGTTGCATTCAGAGCAATAATCGCGTTTGCTCATACCTTCCGTGTATAGCTTACGGCCTAGTATTTCGTTACACCATAAATAAATGCACACCGGTCTGAACTGGTTTGGATCGTTTTAGGCGTTTTAGGCGAAATGAGTTTTAGCTGGAGGAAATTTTTGCCGACGATGTCGTTGCACCGAGTACAGGAAAAATAGAAAATCGTACACACGCACACATACACACGAAGGCGTAGATGATGATGACGATGATTCACTTCACGGCAAATGATAGCGCTCTGGAAAGAAGATTCCGGTGCTTAATCTACTCACGCAAAACAGAGATTGATGTCTGATGATTGTCACTTATCGCTTCCGTCCAAGCTTTGTGTGTTTGATGCGGGAGTGGATTTTTAACCCACTATAAAAACACGAAAACGATGAACGTGCGCGGTCCGCTTTGATTGAAAATTTTTTCTTTACTTTTTTAAGAAAACGAAGATCAATAACAACAACAACTGTCAGATCTGTCAAATGCGGGAAAAATAAGGATTATCTAGCCTCCACTGTAATAAAAATAATTCAAATGAATAAAACAATTTGGCCGTTGTTGAAAATAATTTCAATGTTACTGAATTGTAATTTTTAAATGTTATTGATAGTCTATTGAAAGTATATCTTAAATTTTCCTTCCCTAGCTTCTCTATGTGCTGCATAGCAAACATATGCTACAAAAATAGGAATAACTCGGGCTTATTCGGGTTAAACCAAATCCAAGTCCGTTCTAATATAGAATGGAGAGCAAAACTTATTGAAACATTAAATAGTAGTGTTAACATACTGGGGTAGCTTATAAATTAGATACTTTAGGAACTTTAAACAAGCTGATATGCACGATTATACAGAAAAATTTGTCCCAAAGCAAATTGAATACGACAATGGCCTAATATTGAAATATCTTTTTATTTGAACGACAGAAAACTATATCAACGTGCTAGTACGGTAGAAACAGCATCCAATGTACAACGGATTTCCCCCGTGACCTGTAAGAATGGTGCGTATGGTTGGGTCAAAGTTGCTAGCCCGGTTGCTTCTACTCATATCGTCGGTCACGCTTATTTCGCTGATGGTTTTAACTCGATGCGGTCTGGGAGGGCTGATAGTGCGAGAGAATGGATCGATTATTAATGCCCCCGCCGCTAGCGGGGGGTCTGCCGAGGCGGGCTCCGCTGAGAGCGAATACCTTGCCGAGCGAAAGTCACCCGCGGCGGTGGAGTTTGCTCCCCAGCAAAGCCGCTTCCAGGCCGATGCCGAGCAACAGCAGAGTGGGTACATGCAGATGCTGCAGCAGCGCGAGGAGGAAAATCTTAAAGAGGTAGCGAAGCTAACGGCGGAAATAAAAGCCCTGAAGCTTCAGATCTTGCAGTTGAAGAACAGCGGCGGTTTAAGCATTCCCGGGATGGCTATGGTGCAGGCAGGCGGAGTAGATGGCTCCCTGTCAGCAGTCGCCGTTGCGAACGACACCAGCTCGATGCTGCTCAATGCACCGCCGGCATCGCAAATAATGCATGACTGCTCGGCCTTCATACGCCGGCAAGTGGGTTCGGCTGAGATTCTGCACGGACTGCCATTAAACAACGAGTACGAGCTGATACCGTTCAACCATTTCACCTTCAGCCGCGTTTATCCCATCGAGCTAGGACTCGGGAAGCGTGTCGTGGAGAAGCCGATCGGTTACAAGCGAAAGGATCTGCTTAGCGCCCTAAACAAAGCGCTGGAGACGCTAAACCGTAACATTACTTCCGCGGCGCAACGGTACACACTCGACGACTTCACCGAGGGCATATACCGCAACGAACCCACGACCGGCACGCAGTACGAGCTGTACTTCCGCATGCGCGAATGGGCCAATCGAAGTCAACAGCAGCAGCAGCAGCAGCAGCAGCAGATCACGCAGCATCATGAAACCCATTCGCACGGAACGATGAAGCTGGTAGTGATGCGGCCGTTCGCACCACTGCAGACGGTCCAGCTGGAGGCGTACCCGAAGCAGCACGAAAAGGAACTTATCTACATCATCCTACCGCTGTCCGGGCGAACGGGCACATTTCAGAGCTTTATGGACAAGTACGTGAAGATAGCGCTCAAACATGATAGACGTGTCCATCTGACTGTGGTGTATTTCGGCGAGGAGGGCCTATCGGAGGCCCGAACCATCATGAGCCGGGTGATCGGGATGAAAAACAGTGGCGGTACTAACTCGAACTTGAAGCTACTAGCCCTTAACGAAACGTTCTCCAGAGGTAAGACGTCATGGCTTGCTGCGATTTCAACGCAGCAAATGACATTGCTGTGAGTGTTGTAACCAAAATGGCGCTTTCTTTCGCAGCTAAAGCTTTGCGGGTCGGTGCGGAAAATGTGTGGAGCACTCAGGCGGACAAAAGCAACGACATACTCCTGTTTATGTGTGATGTAGATATAGTATTTAGTGCAAAATTCCTAGACAGATGTAGATGGAACACCAAACCGAACAAAAAGGTAGGTATCTTGGCTATCCGAGCAATGGCTTGGCTATCGATGAAGGCAGGTGACGTACTCCGTGTGATTATTAACGTACCGCGTACACTGCTTCGCTAGGTTTACTATCCGGTAGTCTTCAGCCTTTACAATCCGCACGTCGTGTACACGCTGCAGGGGAAAGAAGTCCCGCCCGAGACGGATCAGCTGGTTATCTCGAAGGATTCAGGCTTCTGGCGCGATTTTGGCTACGGCATGACGTGTCAGTATCGTTCGGACTTCCTGCGCGTACGAGGCTTCGATGAGGAGATCATCGGTTGGGGTGGCGAAGATGTGATGCTCTACCGCAAGTACGTGCGTTCGCACATAAAGGTGATACGTGCGACCGATCCGGGCGTCTTTCACATCTGGCACCCGAAGGTTTGCACCGGTCCGGCAATGTCCGTATCGTCCAACCAGCGGCTGACGCTTGACCAATACCGGGCCTGTATTCGGTCGCGAGCGCTCAACGAAGCGTCCCACGCTCAGCTCGGCTTCTTGGCGTTTCGCGATGACATTGCGGCCAACGAATACACGCTCGTGCAGGGTGGTGTCAGCGTTAATCACGAACCGAATGCCACGAAAAGCAACGCCACCAACACGGAACATGCTTCCGTGCAGAGGCCAACGATCGTCGCTGGAGATAGTAGCATCAAGAGTTCCCAAGCGGGTGGCGCAAGCGGGACAGTGAGCAAGACCATCAACGGTCGGAAAAGCACATGATCGTTCATGACACACCATCAGGAGAGCATATGGAGGATTGAGTTTTAACAAAGATGCAACGAAAAAGGCCCTTGATTTGGTTGCTTAATTTTCATCCAAATCCCCCCTGATGTTTCACCTACACATTTTTCTTGCTCCTCCCTCGACGGAAGTACAAAACTTTTCCAGTAGCACGTTTATTAAATTTCATCAGCAAAATCGTGACAATTGCCGGATACGTGAAGTCGTGTCTGTAAATACGCTTGTATATAGCTCCCGTCATATATGATCTAGAATACTTATTAAAGCAAGATAATCGTTGCAAATCGAATGATCGAAATATTAGTGATACCTTACTTCGTCAGTAGTAGAAATATAGAAGAAAAACAAAAACGAACGCGTAGTAGGCGTAGGATTTAGAACCAATTGCAAGACTTTTAGTAAACTCTACAGAAATGCGTGCGATCAAAGGAGACCTAGCCGGAGAATAACCGATAGTAATCAGCGAGAAAGTGAATCCGCGTTGAACTATTCTTACTTTTACATACCCAATGAGTTGGCTTGACCTACGAGAGTAAAGAAAATTGCCTACGATTTCGCGTGTTTCATAGGCCCCCGAAATGTTTCATACAATACGGAATATTTAAGTAAGATAGCTACCCTAATGGACCGTAATGAATTAAAATAGAGATCAAGCTCAAACTAAACCAGCAGCAGCAGCAGGAGCAGAGAGTGTGTCTCATTCCGTTGATTGTGATGATACCATATCTTGTGGACTACCGTTCCGGCTCCAAAGCAAGCCGCACGCCACATCGCACGAGTCTATAAGGCTTGTAATTTATGCACTACAATTTAAGTTGTATATCGATCGCTGAAAGTTACTTCGTCGAATAAGAAAAAAGCGATATTACGAATGCCAACAGAACTGTTCCGAAAGTGTACATATAATTTAAAGACTCTGTTATGCCTACAAAAAAAACCCCTAAAGACAATTATATCCTACTGTTTTGATTTTTGGAAATTTGACATCGAGGACAACCGCCAAATAAAATCTTCGCAATGTTTTCAACTTCGAACGTGTAGCTTGAATTGATTGTGGTAAAAAATACTGAAAGAAACGAACAGCGGAAAGAAATTTGCAGAATTTTGTTTGCCCGGTTTTGGGTATTGTCGCAAACGAATGGATCACACCGTGACTAACTGATGATGTTCAATGTTAAAATCAGAAACCAGAACTCTCCCACTTATATTAACTTGTTATAAAACTTGATCCTCATGATCGAGCCGCATTATGCTCAATACGAACAAACCGTTTAAATGATTGGTTAAGTAAGGTGAAAGATATAATCTATCAGGTATTATTTATTATCCATGAATTTAAGATTTAGAATAAATCTGAGACAACTGTGGAAAGTTTGTGTTCAATGTTCATGAATACCTAAACCATCAGTTTCTAGAATGGCATTACAAAACATTACAAAGGTTTTACTTTAACTTTTAATTCATTCCTCTGAATTCAATATTAAGATTTTCGGACATTTTTCTTTATATTTTGGCATCAAACTATTTATTATGACGATTAATTTAAAAAAAAATACACTTTATTTTTAAACATGAATTCAAAGATTTTGTTCCTGAACATTTTGTTGAAAAATCTACAAACAATTTCAAATTGACCCGAACTCTGTTGCATGTTAAGGCTATGTTAATAACACAATTAAATTCACTGCTTGTAAGTGACAATCTCTTGGAAATACATTGTTGAGTATTTTACTATCTTCGTGTTGCACGACTTTAGTTGTTAGATTTAAGTACGTACGTACATCGTCAACAGCTCACCGAACACGATTTTCCCATAAAAATGCTTGCTTTCCTTGCCGTTTTTTTTAAAGCAAGTGAATGCAAACCATTTCGTATAAAAGCCAGAAGTTTTCTGCTCCTACCATATAGACCTTTGTTTGAGGTTGTGAACACAGTTTTAAACCAAAACACCAAAATGGCCAACCTAACTTACTTCATGTTCGTGATCATCAGCATCGCTGTCGCTGCCATCGGAGGCGCTCAGGCCGGTACTACACTTCCTGAAAACATAAACCTGCCCAGCGGCATTACGTAAGAGCACCCGTTCCCCCCCCCCCTCCCCACGTAAATTAAGTGGAAATTTAACAAATCCGATTTTTATTCCTTTTCATACAACGGATCCTCCAGAAGTTCTACGTGAGCACCGATGGACATTGCGCTGAAGAAACCCGTCCACATCTGATAACCGACAATCGAAGAAATGAGTATGCGGCGTTTGAATAAACAGTATATCTAATCCAGCATCAAACTGCAGCGTGTTAGTTTGTTTAGTTTTTTTTTTAATATATTGATTTAATGCTATCTTGACTGACGACTGGATGAAGCCCTCAAGGGCATCTACCCATAAAATAAGCTAGAAACAGACGGAACGCGGCAGTTAGTTCGCATTAAATTCCAAAATGTGTGATTTTTTCTGTGTTTTTTTTTCTTCTTTTTCGTTGGTTGATGAAAATATTCAAATCCACGCACTACTCGGATACCATAACGACGGTTCAGGTTGCTTTGTTTCCGTTCTGCTACCGTAAACAAATTAAATGCATAGCTTTGTGCCCGGACGCGGGCTCTGGAAATTTTGGGCGGCACGCGGCTTCTTTGCCCCGGCTTGCCCGTCGGCGAAGGTCATCGACGCTTCCAAGGGTCAGCCGATTTCAAGGTTCTGGGAAATGTGCCACATATACTTTGCAGGTGGTTGAGGCAGTTGAGGGGTTCAAGTTTTTTTTTTTTTTAATTTTTGTGCCCTCCGCACCATCGGATTTTTAAACGCGAATTCACCGTTCACCAAAAATGGTCCAGCAGTGGGACAGAATGTTGCAACCGATTTTTTGGAGAACAGTGGAAGCTTGAGAAACAAAAAGAGAACACCGTGTCAAAGATTCGCACAACACATTCGTCCTCATCCAAGGTGTGTAGGAGCGATGGGTGGGAGAGAAAACAAAAAAGTTCGAAAACAATGTTCGGTCGGACTTGAAGCGGAAAATGGGACGTGTACATGCGAGCCAAGGAGATTGAACTTTTCGTCGATTGTGTGTGTGTGTGTGTGTGTGTGTGTGTGTGTTTTTCTTCTACGAAAAACCATGCTGGACTTCGGAGTTTGGTTGTGTAGGTTGTGAAGACGCATGGGACACAGGGAAGCCGGAGGAAGTCACACTTTGACGTGTGGGCATGTGGACCAATTATGGTGGTGGTGCAATTATTTCTAGCACAGTTTAATTCTCTTCTGTGGTTTTCCTGCGTGTACCGACGATGCGTACAATTTTCCGGCCGTTCCTCCCTGCTTCCCTCTCCCCCATCGCCAGGCAGCATCGAACCGATACACCATTTGTCATGACCCCAAACCACGCCGGCATAATGTCATCCAAATACACACACACACACACGCGCGCGCGCTCGCACACTCCACCCCACAACCCCAATTACCCTCCGCCGCTCGATCTCGCGGCGCGATTCATCCGTAAAGCTTATCAACGATCATTAATCCATTTAGTTCCGGTTGAGAGCGAAAAACCAATTTTCACACACAACGTTCGCCGGTGCCGGTGCGCCTATGGCAGCCGCATTTTGCGGAACTAAAGTGATTTCGAAATTTCCCATTCCCGGGTTGCGGCGGTTGAAATGTCAACGGACTTGCGCAACGCTCTGGTTGACCTACAGCGGCAGGGCAGAGGAGACCTGGACGATGGGGTACGATGGGGATGAGCTACTTTTTCCGATAGAATGAGCTCCCGGTGACCAGGTTCGCGAACCGGGAGGCGAAGGGGAGGTCACGCGAGCCGAGAATCTCCACGCAACTGGAATAGCTGAAATGTGGGCCAGCGGGCGGGGACATTCGAACTTGGTGCGAACACGTGTAAGATATCGGGCGCATCGTCGAGGCGAGCATGGTTTTACAAGTTTGGACAACATTTCATGACATTCGATTTCAATAAGAACCAACGCCTCACGAACAAAGCATGCTATGGAATGGTTCTGAGATGAGCAAGCAATCATAGCATGCTTTGTTATTGGATGTCGCTAATTTCGGCCACACCAGTACGATAATTAGCAAACATATTCAGTTTTTTTCATATTGCAGAATAAACCAACTGGAGTTTGTGAAAACAGATGCCTGAGTTCTCAGTATGCAGCATTGGACTTAAACTCAACATCTATTCCAAAAGACTTTTTGAAAACGATTTCAATTTAAGATCGTAATAAACTGTTATCCTCCAATATCTACAATCTGGTTAGCTAATGGAGCTCATTTAACCCCTTGTAAGTTAACTTCTCTTGCTATATGATAGCAGTTTGATAGCTGGAAATATACTTCTTAGACTTTTCCAACATCTTCTCAAAAATTGAGGCATAAGACACCTGAGGTCGATATAAAACAATATCTTCGAAGACAACCGTTCGACGTGTAGTTCCATTCCAATATGAATGTCCAAGACTTCTACCACGTCGCAGCCGTCCAGTTCAACAACCTAAAGGGTTTTAGCGCTTCGTTAGGCGCAACTTCCGTCTCTCTGCAGCACGGTATCGCTGCTTCCTGTTTCGGGGGCATCGAACAGATGGTCTGCCTGTGCTGTCTACTTCAGCGGCGTGATTTCCTGATGCGACGGTATGTTAAGGGCAACCGCATCCAGAACTCCTGCATACGAGGTAGTGAAAATGCTAATGGGCCACCGTAAGCCACAGGCGGTGCCCACAACCGGCGTGGCGTGTTGATTTTCACGCGCCTATGCGCAGCCGAATAGAACGCCAGAGGTCGTCGTCATAGTCAACGCCACAGTGGATACCACGGGCTTTACCCGGGTCGAGGTTGCGATCATCGGGGAACGATAATCGTTGACTGAATTTTCCATGCCGCCTGCGGGTGGGTAAAACGCGTCCTGCTCCAGGGCAGGCGAGGGGTGAGGGGAGCGGTGATGGTTACTAGTTGCGGTCTGTGAACTTGTCACAATGATCCTGCTGTTCCCTCATTCTTCCCCTCGCTTTCCGTCGTCGTGTTCACCCACTCACACACATGTGTAATCCATCAAATAAAAAAAAAATATCTCAATCTCTCCTCCAACAAACGACTGCGTGGTGGGTTGACTACGGTCTAGTAGCCAATGCTAATGTGTGTATGTGAAAGAGTGATGTATGCTGGAATGTAATTATAAGGGATAGCAGCAGCCTCTGGATTGGCCATATCTCCCTTTCTCTTTCCCTCCCTCGAGCGCTTGAGTCAGGCGCAAAATAGCATTGTGCACTGAGATGAAACAAAACATAACCACTTCCCACCGTCGTCGCCGTCCGACCAGCAGAAGCGGCAGACACAGCAAACACACAAAAAAAAACCACGGTTGCGAGACAAAACGAAAAAAAAAATGAAACATTCATCAACCTCCTCCACCAACCTGGTGTACCTGGTAGTGAACCTGGAAACTGGACTCAAATTAAGAGGCTATTATATAAAATGCTTTACCCACGAAAGTTCTTACTCGATTCCAACGCCGACCGTCGGTTGTGACGGACACCCAGTGTACTAAGCCCGGTTTAAGCTGCGCGTGCGGAATGTCACCCGACCTTATTCGAGTGTTTTAGAAGTGCATCAGTTCTGAAGCCGGTTTCGTTTGGAGCCGCGTTTGGTTGTGAGTGAAATTTGGGGCCCAAGAACGATCAGCTTTCGGAATTTCAGAGAACGGTGCTATATCGCGAGGTGCATGTGCAAATGACATATAGTGGTGTGAAGGTTACAATACAGTTTTGTCTACTAAAAACCGGCGCTTGGGAAGTGTTTCAATCTAGTGAAAGTTGCCGATAACACTGCAATAATGCTAAAGGTAAGCCGGAAAAGCTAGCTGCTAGTGTGCAGAAAAGTGGGGCACAGTTAATGCGCGAACGAGGAAGTGATATTCTGTGTGCTGATTAAAATATTTTCCCATCTCTACAATGACGATTTTTTCCGACGCTCTTTAACGGTTGATGAGTGTGTAGTGTTGTGTTACCCAGGCCTATGTTCTATGCTTTTCCATAGGTGCAAACTATTTCCGCAACTTAAAAGAATACCCGATTGAAACTGTCATCACACGTAAATAGAGCGTAAAATCGATTAAACATCCATTTCACCTATTTGTTGTCCACTCGACCACCTCTCCCCACACCTCCCCTGCGCTTACTCTCGCTTTAGGTCAGATAACTTTTCCACAATTCAATCTTTTCGATTTGAATGCAACACGGTGGGGGAACACATCCGAGTGCACATAGAAAATTTCATTGCTTCCGGTTTTCGGGCAGATGAAAGTTACTGCAGGCTGAAGTTTGTCCCGCTTTTCATAATTGAAAATAGTGAACCAGGAATAATAAAAGGACATGTTTCCGTTTGCAAAATACCCTTCTGTTTGTTGTGAGTGCACAATAGGTCTAACTTGGCCCTGGAATAAATTGAATAAGGGTAGAGGCTAATTGATATAAAAATGGGAAACTATAAAAAAGCCAAACTAATAGCAATAGATGCAAAACTTTGTTTTACAATGTTTAAAACACAATGAAGAACGCAAACATTACGTTTAGCACAAGGTGAACCCAAGTATCCCACAAATCCTAAAAATCTCACGACGACTTTTACTTGCTAAGGAAGTTTGCTCTAAATTCATGAAAACCATTAAAAATCTTAAATGCATTGCTAGTTACACCAACCGCCAAGAGATGGTGTTATTTACATGGTTTACAAAACTGCCTGTTGCCTGAGGTTGCTTTGGTGCATAATAAAAAATTGCATTGAAAGACTGCAATCTTTCAACTAAATTTAAATTTAAGCAAAATAAAAATTTTCAATATTTTTTTAATCATATTCTTTCGTACTAGACATTCCATTATGAATACAGATTCTAATAAACTTATTCTTTAAATTCATAAAAAAATTAAAACAAATTAAAAAATTACACATTTAGCACATGACACCTGGTTGAGAAATTCTTATGCTGTCAATTTGACTCCGAAGAATGGCCATCATTATAACAAAAGCGCTCGGAAATGGGGTGGAATGTAAAATTACGCTAAATCCGACTCGCCCGTGCCGCCACTCGGCAATGTTTCCGCTGCCCAGCTATTTTACTATTATTACATCAAACTACATCAAACCCATTCCATTCGGTGTAGCGCCCGACACCTCACCACCCAACACAAAAGTGCGTGGTTTGTGCGGTGGTGGATGAATATTTGGAAGTTTACACCGGGAGCTGCTCCGTGGAGTAAAGTGGAGCACGCTGAGCGTAGAATGACGCTCTTTTTGTTGTTGTTGTTGTTGAATTCTAACTTGCGCAAACGCTCCAACGGACACCCGGTTGTCACGCTTTATTAACCATGCATAGATCCACCTGATCCCATCGGTGGCCCGGGGATTAGGCGGGTGGTAGGTGAGATGTGAGATGACAGATGTGCCTCCGGAGTGGGCAACACTAATGAGTGGCATTAGGGTAATGATCGGTAGGCCTTTCGTTTGGACTACAAATTTCGTGGCCGAAATGGATGGCGAATGTGCTACCATGTGCCCATGGTTATCACGGCCACATCGCTTCCGGCCCAGGGGGATTTTATTTCAAATTTTAAGATTGCATCACAAGCAGGGTGCGTAATATTGAACGCAAAAATTGCATAATTGGCTTACTTACAATGGATGATAGTAGCAAATTCAGTTCAAATCGATTACTTGTAAATTACATAAAATTGTACATGAAATAGGGTCTTTTCATAGATGTTTTTTTAAATGCTTCGAGCCGAACTTACAATAAATGAGCAAAATATATTCATCGATTTGATTTTTTATACTCCTCTCCATTGCAACCCACCATTATTGGACGATTTTACGCACACTTTTCAGCTCTCGGTGGCACTGCTGTTTGTGGCGGTGCATCTGGCACGGGCCAACCTTGCCGCCGAAAGTACGGTGACATCGGGCAAGCTGATAAATGCTCCTCCACCACCGCCCACTACATCCCTCGGCAGTCTTTACCGAACCGCCAGAGATGACTACAACTCCAGACGGCACTGTTCCAACTGCGGACCCGGCTACGAGCGAGATATGCGGAGTTACGCACGGCCAACGGGCATTACGGGGTACTACAGCGGAATGGGCGCGATCGAGGACGACCGGAACTGGTACTACCGGCCGGAAAGCTTCGATGATCGGTACCGTGGAAGCGGAGGAGGCTATCAGTCGGCGTACGGTGGCGGCTACCGCCAGCCTGCCTACATGGGGTAAGATGGCGTCAGCGTAGATTCACTAAGCTACTAGTTTTAATACTCGTAATGGGTTCTCTAGCTATGAGTACGATCGCTACATGCAGCGGCCCGACGACAGGGGGTACGGTGGGTATGGGTATCAAGGAATGGCGATGAGAACGAACTACTACGACGGTGGTGCCAGCCGGATGCCTTACTATCCAGATATGATGCGTGGCTACGGATACCGCGGAAACGGGTACGATAACCTCGATCCCCATTACGAGTACTACATGACGCAGCGTGGCCCGATGGGAATGTCCTCAAGAGGTAACAGTGAGCACTTGCAATGTAAAATTCCATACATTTCTCACCGTTTTATCGTTGCACACCCATCGTTAGATCGTTACTATGGACAGCAAGGCTACTATGATGATCGCATGATGGGCTACGGTGGACACTACGACAACAAAAACTTCCGACCATGGGATCAAACGTACAGGTACTTCAATCATTACTACTGATAGTCGCTTCTCAAAACCGTGCTTACGCTCTCTGAGTTTAGTAAAATTAAGTGTAAAATGCTTTCTCGAACATAGAACGCTGAGTTGAGTCTAGTTTTTCTAGCGCTTTTGTGTAGGGCATATAATACCTGCTTTTTTCAATTACCAAAACAAATTCCATGTACATATACAACTTTCCGCAATGCATTTCCAAGACTAAGCTTGAAACTTTAACAATCCAATCCGCCAATCCGATACTGTAAACTGCGCTCGCTCGTAAACAACAAGAGCGAGGCAGTGCTACTAATCAACTACGAGTGCTTTGCTGCTACACGGTCGCGGTTGTACAGGTTATAAGGAAACATATTAATCAACTACGGGAGGGACTGTTCAGTACGATGGAGAATGTGTTCAATAAAATCACGAAGGTATGTGTGTTGAAACTATTCCACGAACGATCGAGCGATGATAATTCTGGTAACGCTTCCTTTCCAACATTCCAACGTCATTATGCCATTAGAAATTGAGAAATACTTTTCGAATGTTGCCCAGCAGTTTGGGAGGGAACAATCAACAATCAAGACTTAATGCAACGTATGTTTTCCCTCAGTGTTTTCCTTCATTGGGAGGAAGTATAAAATATTACCAACAATAAATAAACAAATGGAGGCAAATGGACGTTCGAGCTATCGCAGCGACGCTGTACGGGAAAAAAGCTGTCACGCACTAATGTTGAATTTGTATTTCGTAGATAAAACGCTTGCCCTAGCCCCGTTGTAAGTAGCCGCATAGTCATTAGTCGTGTACAGATACTCTAACAAATTATGAGAAGCTTAGTACGCCAACCAACCCGTAGTTTGTCTTTGTACATACAGCGCACATTAACATCTGGAACGCACGAACGCAGAAGACGCTGGTTTGTAGCAGTTTGCCGTAAATAAATAAACCTTTATTAACTGTTCCTTCAACCCTCAGAGGAATATCTGGTTTTGATAATTCTGGACGTGGTTATTATTTTGCAAGTCGTCCCTCGACCTCCTCCTCCCCATCATCACAACCACCATCAGCACCCTCATCATCCCACCTGTCCGCACACGCATCATACCATGTCCAATCGCAAGGCCCGGCCAGCGCGTCGGGCTACGGTGGCAGCCAGCCGGGAGGCGCTGAGCACCCGGGCCGTCCCACCGGTGGCAGCTACCAGCGACCGGAACAGCAACACCACAACGGACCGGATCGGCCGGACTACAGCGCACCGGACGGGACGCAAAATTGTTGCCGCAATCGGTACCCGGAACCGGCCGGTACGCATGGTGGTTCCTATTCCGCACACAGCTCCAACCAAGGGCCGAGTGCGGTGAGCTACGGTGGTGGCGGACACGTGCAGAGACCTTCCGGATCGGGTGCTGGAAGCTGGAGTTATGCCGGCGGTGGTGGTTCATCAACTGGCGGTGGCGCAAGCACGGGCTACGTTGGCGTGAACGTTAACTCGCACGGATCGTACGGTGAGCCTCACAGTGGTCCGGGCCAGTATCCGGGAGGTGGTGGCAGTAGCAGCAACAGTGGCACGCCTGCCCACGAGTACGGTGACAATCGTCGTGAAACGGATCATCGGCAGCAAAGGTAAGTTTAGCTCGCGGTACCATTACGTTCCATGTAACTAACAGCGGAAGGGTGGTAAATGTACAATTGTTTAATAGAAAATCTTGTTACAAAAAGTAATAGAGCATTAAAAAACCGGTTAGAAAGCTGCACAGTAAATCAATTGGGAGACTTTTAGTAAACTTTTAGTAATTTCACATTTTTTTCAAATTATCTTCTTTGTCTATTTCAACTGTTACTTCGTACTTTCCTATTTTGCATCCAAATAGTTTAGAATAAACGCACAAAAAATATAGTTTAAACGTAAAACAGGTTGCAAGTTAGAACAGCCCTACAATGTACAAACTTTTTCCAGAAGTAACACAAAGCATCGGTTTTTTTTATCCTCAAATCCTTCGGCATCTCCTACGGTAGCGAGCGAATGCGCATGCAGCACAAACCGAAATGCTTCATTTTTTTTTGTTTGGATCAAAATAGCAAATGCACTTCCACCGCACACCATTGCACCATTGCACACCGAGGCACCAACAGAAAAAAAACCTTTATGCGGCAGCGGCAACACACTTGCACCTCGGCACTAGAGTTATTAGGTCCCCGGACCGGAATGACTATTTTTTGTTTTTTTTCGTACGTCCTACGAAAGACCGCGGCCTGGTAGTGAGTGTAGCAGCAGTGGGGTGAAAAATTTCGTTCACGTTTCATTGTGCCACGTTCGGAAAAATTCATTCGAATGCTGATGCAGCAGCATATACATCATCGTTGTTTGCCGGTCCTTCCCGATAAACGAGAAGGACTAGCCAAACATGTTGACCTAACATACTTTGCAAAATTTAATAATAACTAGAGACAGAGAGAGAGAAAAAAAAAACATATAAAATATGTGATAAACCTAATTGTAAATTAACTTCCCACTGAACGAGGTCTTTTCAAACCAATCGATCGAGCTTTACTTCCGCAACACCGCATTTGCTGGTAGTACTTTACTTTACATCAGCTTGTTCACCATATCTCGACTAGCCTAGCGACGGAGAAGGTGTAAAACAAACTACTTACGCTCTTAATGATAAACGGTAGACTTTAATTCGTAACGTTTACACTTCAAGCGTGCGTTGCAACTCGTTTGTTTGTGTACGAGACAACTGTGTCCTATCGCACCTCATAGCTGCGCTCGCTCGAGATGAGAAAACTCCGCATTTGTCTCTCGACAAACTATGGGAATGCATGAGACTATTGTGTTTCGCTTTGCTCCACCACTCTGCATTTCAGTAGAAATGTGTCGCGGGGAAAAACGGGGCGAGAGAAAAGTGTTTTCCACTCCTTCCACTCTCTGCAAATCTGCTGTTTGGTGTACCAAATAAACGTGGAAATGGATTGCACCGGTGGAAAAACAATCCAAATACAGTGAAAACGTGTTCTCGGTATGTTCGTGCGCCTCGTAAGGCGAAAATGTTTATATTAAAAATTCCTTTTGTTGTTTGAATGATGATAGCGAAATTATATTTCCAACTAAATAATAAAACCATCAGTCTGCTAGGGTTAAAGATAAGCCGATTGTTAAAAAAATTCCAGAATAATTTCGTTCTTTACTAGGCGAACCGGGCAATAAATGTTTTTGTTTCTGAAAATAAATTATATTCCGTTTTCCAATGTGTATAGTAGTACAATTCATACATACATTTATCCTTTCGATGTATGATGATTATGTGGAAATTATGGAAGTTTTCATACAATGCATAGGCACGTATTTACAATGCTACACTTTAATTCTCTTAAAGAATACAATTTTAAGGAACGAGGTTTGTGTTTCCCTGCGGATAGGGTCTTAAATTTTGCATTCAACTCCGCAGTGCTTATGTCTTGGAATATGCCATGATGCCGTACCGAAGAACTAAAAGAGGAAAAATATGCATATATATTCCTTCAGTCATTTTCTCTAAAATTGCTTGATGCTTTCGTAGTGTTGTCGGATTTCGGAATGTCCCAAAATTCCTAACCATTAAAAGCAGAGCCATATTACTCTCCCCTTTACTAGCGCTGCCTATGGTGGACGCCCGCGGCCAGGGTCGCTAGGTGACACCAGCTATCTGATGGACCGGGACACCAGCCAAAGCGACCGTGTTTCCTCGGATCCGGACCACGAGCGAGCTGCCGACGACGATGGCGACAACGATACGCGTGCCAAATCGGATCGCATCCCGTCCACCGTCTCCGCCGATGAGCAGAAGGATAAGACCGGCAACGCACACAGCGCGGAATCGGACATGGAACGCAACGATGGAAATGCATAATTATACCACACAACGTCAAACGGCACACGGTCACCTAGGATACGGATCAGCATCAGCAGTGTCTCATGCTAGCATGCCATGGGTCAGGCTACTAGAAGCAGCGTCGAAAATCTTCTCAGATACCACTTTTCATCTGAGCGTGTAGGGTAATGTTGGCTGTCGCAATCCCACGTACGGGTGTGATGTGTTTCTTATTTTACAAGAAGCAGCATTCATGCCTATCCACCTTCATCCTGCTCCTCCTCCAGTACGTAGTAGTATAAGCAACACTTAATTTATAACTTAAATAAAGCTCTCAAACATTACTTGCTGCTGCTGCTGCTGCTGCTGCTGTGTGTGTGTGCTTATCGTTTTACTGAACCGACATCGTTCCATTGTAGTCACGCCCGAGTGGGCAGACACCTTGGTCGGGAAAGATTGCGGCACACTTATCGTTTACGGCGCGCCATATACCGGCCCCGAAACGCTCACGGATCCGATTATCCATGACGACGTTTTCAAAGTCATATCCAAGATTGCCGTCGCGATAGTGCATCAGCAATCCTTCTTGCTCCGGGACGGCGTACTCGCGAGTGTCTGCAAATGTCCAACAACCCCGAAGAAAGGATGAAATCGAGTGACATTTCCACTTCCAGCCACGGCGCACTTACCACGGACCGCGTTCCACACCATATGGTTACCCGCTTCGAGAACGTTACGACCCTTCAACACGTACTTGCTGCGATTGTGATGGAGGAGAGGGTTTTTCGTGCGTACGTTACGCACCTGTGTGTAGAGATACGTGTTGTTTGCCCGGCGCGGTACGGTCGAGAAGTCGGGCGCGTAGATGTCGTAGAAAAACACACCCTGGAAGTTAAACGAGTGCACGTCGTACCGATCCACTGTTTGCAGATACTCCAGCAACGTTTCGTTATCGCCGGCAGGAAATAGTAACTCGTCGAAATCGACAATCGCCGTGTAGCGAAAGCCCCCGGCAACGGTCGCACGGTAGAAGCAGTCATTTAGTGCCACGAATATGCCCTCGTACCGCAGCTCGTTCTCGAACTTGTATCCTGCGAAAACGGGAGGACGAAAAAGAAAGAAAAACAGAGCGCACCGCGTTACGCTTCATCTAACCGAGGACTCACTTACACCAACACACACACACACAATCGTAGCACACATACCTTCGAAATGCCAATCCAACACCTGCACCAGTCCGGTGGCTTGATAGTGCCGCAGCACGGTGTCCACCTCCACCGTGGCCGACTTGTTGTACACGTAGAAACGTTCCGCACCGTTCAGGCGGTAGTACTCGAAAAATTCCACCATCCGGAGCGCCTGGCCGAAATTGTGATGCAGCGGGCCCACGCACACAGCCAGCGATCGTGCGGGTGCGGCACGGAATAGTCTATCTGCCGGTGGATACCTGCACGTACCGGGATCCGGAACCAACTTTAGGTGATTTAATCTCCAATTTTTTGCCCCCATTTCGGGTGTGGACACTGCACTTACTTTATCCGCACAAAGGTTGTTGCTTCCCGCATGCTGGGTTCATCGTTGTAGCTAAGGGCAACCTCATCCGGTAGGCGAGCCTCGCGCTTGGCAACGTTTCCAGCCAGTTTGCATATCACATAGCTCGCCGCGAACTCCATGTTCCAGTGTTCGTGTACGGCTTCCACCGCGTCCGCACGATGCTGCGCCACATAGGTGTTATCGGATCTACAACGGCACGGAAACAGCAGGGTTATCTAGGGCCATCTTTATCAGCTACCGAGCGATAGATATGCTGCTTGCAGATTGAACCCCAATTCAGCACCGAAACACTCGTCGGCACGCTTTACTTTACCTGAAATTGCAGAATATTTCCGACTTGTGCACTTTGAACGGTAGGATTGCAAATATCCGAATGCTCCCGAACGGCAGGAAACCGTCCGGCACTGGGTACGATTCTGAGAAGCGATGACACATCGATTAACGTTTTCGATAATAAAAGAAACGAATGCAAGCGCACACAAACACACTCACCAACCACCTCGAGCCGTGGATCGAAGTAGGCCGAGTATATCTTGAACCTCTTGGACGGGTCGCCAATCGGTAGCCATATATCATCCTTTCCCGTGTCTTCCGTGACCGTGTGCCAGTTTTCGTTTCCATACACCAACGAGACGGATCGTTGATAGAGCGGCAGTGTTTCGTGGATATATTTTTGCTGCAATTCACGAGAGACCTAGCGTTAAGTTGGTACCAATGGGGGGTGAGGGTTGTCCAATCCAGTGCTACTTACAAACAAAACTCTTCGGTAGAAAAGCCACCCAAGCGCCGAGAGCAGTATCAAACAAAATACACCATATTTTCGCGTAAATCGATTCGAAACTAACGAGTACACAAAAATCGCTGGCTTGGAACGCGATTTGACGGGAGCGTACACTGTATCGCGAGCCATATTACAGCCGTGCGTAGGTTACTTTGATGATCAACAATATGTGTCCCATTTTTCCCGATGTGTGGAACAAAACCCAGTTAGGGGATTCCATTATCTTATCATAATAAGCACAGAGAGCGAGAGAGAGAAGTATCAGAGTAAACGCAAGTGTACTCGAATGCTCTTAAATGGTATGAGTAATCGATGAGTACTTGTGATTAGATTTATAGCTATCGATAACAGTGGAACGCACGTGTGTGTGCGCGTTCCACACCATTAGCGTGCTGAAAAAGACTTTTGTGGAGAGGTCTGCACAACAGGTTGACAGTCAAAAATGAGTGATCGGTACCGTCGTGTCATGCGCTTTATGTTTTCGATCTGTATACTCGCTCTAGCAGCGGATAGTGCAGCAGGTTTCGATATATCTGGCATCATGACGGTAAGTGAGTTCGCTAGATACCGATAGAGGAGAAGACGTTTAATACAGAACGACCATACAATATCATCTCCATTCCAGCCGCTTACCAACTTCTTGCTGGGACTGTTCAACACCACTGCACTGCCGTTGATGCGAAAATTCGAACGTCCAACTGAAAACCCTCTTGCAGAGTGGATTTAAAATAAAGTGGTAAAAAGAATAAACAAATAAACAATTGTAATGGTCTCGAATGTTCCACTTCACAACACAATATTTCGTCGCTGCAAATGTCGCATTATGTCAGCAAGATTAGACAGAGAATGACCAAGATGGCGGCGCAGGGAATAGCGTAACATCGCACCGATCGTGTTCTGGAAATAAAAGGAAAAAAAATTCAGCACATTACATACCATCCGCTACCGTGCAGTGCATCCAAATTATAAAAATGGTCATAATCACCTGGAATAGGAACGAATCGTGCTGTAAATAAAACTTTATGCTCAGTTCACTTCCTGCTGGTTTAGCTAAAGTGCGCTCGATGTGCCCGATGTCATGGCATGCTTCGATTGCGCTGTTTGCTGGACGCGTACACGATGCAGAAAATACGCGTGAAGGTAATAGTTTCGCACTTTGCTGTACGATGCAATTTTCCTGCGCTCCGTGATGATAACACGATACACACGAATGGGCGGCGAAGCGTAACTCTACGCGTAGTTTCAGGATGTCATCTCTATTTGCATTTTCCAGTGCGACATACTTTGCCCACCGATGTTCGGCAACGGCCAGCAGGAAAATGTTCGAATCTGGGAAAGAAAAACACGATTGAAACCACGGTACCAAACGGGCGTACGCCCTCTCGAATTACTAACCTATTACAGCTTTGTACGTTTTGCCAACTCCCACCGGTTTGTGATCGGTTGCGACGAACGTGACAAATTTCATCCACTGAGGCCAAACATAAAGATAGTCGACAATAGATGTCCAATTACATCGCCCACAGAATTTGGCTGCTCGCTACTAACCTTGTTGGCCGTTTCCGCGAACATTACGAAGTCGTATAGCGTAGTGTGGTTGATATCTGGATAGGTTTGATACCGTTCTAAGGCGTAATTTTCGGAAATGTCTGAAACAGCAACGATGTGCATCAACCACAGAATACTCGCCAGCAGAAAAAATATCGTAAAAACAGGAGTAATTATTGCACTTCGTATGGTAATTTGTTGCACCATTGTGATCGTTTTATTAACGAACTATCCCTCTAACTAACGAACTCTGTAAACAATACGTTTTACGCAAAAAAGCACTGCCACAACATTCACAACATTGCTCCAGAATGACGTTGTTACAATCGAAGCAGGCTGTGGTGAACCACTTGGCACGCTTGAATCCTTTCAACTGCAGCCCGAATCGATTTTTTAGTCTTTAAGGCGTTCTCAGCTGACAAGCTTGTTTTTTTTTTTGTACATTTATGGACCAGATTTCTCAATGCGATTGAATAGTAAAAGATATCTACTAGCATGATTTAGCAAAATATGTATGGAACAAGGAAAAAAGTTGGCAAAACAAATGTTTTTTTTTTTTAAATCTTTCTATCATCTTTGGATGATCCCGCATTAATGGTACATCAAAGTCGCTCCAGACCAGTAAGATGGCGCGCAACAAATACGTCTATTAGCTATCTGTCTGAACGACGCAAGGTATTAAGAAAATCATTAATGGTTCATTTGTAGGAGGACGCAATTATGGTACGCACAAGGAAGACAGTCTGTCTGCCGTAAAGCACAGAATGCTGGCTTGATTGAATGACAAACTTCTTCTACCTGGAAACCTTACACCCATTCGGTGCAAGGCGCCTCAAGATTGCCGAATCCATTGTCTAGCGCGTTGTGGTAAGGCGCAGTATCCAGAAGGACCATCACCTGGCGCTAGGCTTTATGACACGGGAGCGGACGAGATGGTTCGGCTTTTCGCCAAACGGTGTAACGGTTTTCGAAATGCATGCAATCTTTTGTCAGCCAGAAACTGCACAACCGAAACTGGTTTCCCTCGCTCGTTCGTCCGAACCGTAAACAACGGCACATCAACATCCTTTAACGTCCCTGTCTCCTTGGTCGCTTCTCGGCAGAAGCCATAACCGTCCGGCCGGTTTCTTCCGATGCATCTCGAATCCCGACCGATTTCTCGCCCTTGCGTTCGAAGCAAGCGGAAAGGATCGGTTTTGCTGAGACGCAATTTTTCTTTTCTTTTCTTTTTTCTTTTGTTACGCTCCGTATTTACGCAGCTGATGCATTGCATTTTCTTTGGCAGAACCCCCAAGCGGGACAGCGGGACCCTTCCGAAGCGATAATAATCCCTTGCCTTCATACCTTGCGACGGAACGGTTTTGAGTCAGGGCATTTCCTACGTGCATGTAGTTTTTGGACGTGTTCCTTTCGAAAAGATCCCTTTTCGAAGGGACTGCCGGTTGTGACTCATCAGCGCTCAGTATTCGTTTATGCAATGGGCGATGATGAAGATACGTTTATTTGTGTTGTTAAACAATAAGCGCACGTTGTCGAATATTTGCATATTTTGCCTTAAAAAGACATTGAAATCTTCGCCTACTTCGCTTTTCGCTATGTATCCAAAACGTTTTAACATTCCACAGCAATACTGGGTAATCTGTCCGATTGTCTTGGAATGCTTGTTTTCCGTACTTCCGTAAATTTTCTCACACATTTCACCTCCTACCATCTTTAGTACGTAAAATATTGTGTGTTGGTTCATTCCAGTATTTTTCCAGTTTCCAGAAACCAGTAGAACAGGATTTCATTAAATCCTTACGGCTACCCAAAACGCAATCAACGCTAGGGGAGATTTTTTCCCATGATTTGAAAGAAAATCTCGCTACGTTGGGAATTACATCACCCTACCACCATCCAGAGGCAAGATTTAATTCCCTCCCCTTTTAATTCGACTACAGCCCGTACCCATACACACCAACCACACGCATTCCACCGTATCTTAGGCGACCCGTCTTTCGCTCAGGACATTTCTTGCCTCGGAGATGCTTTTAAATCACCATTGTCCAAACGGCGTTTCGTTCGGCGGGGGGGAGAGAAAAGTGGGAATAAGGAAAAATCACCTGGATTTTTGATCATGCACGTCTTTGTGCTTGCGTACGCACACACACATACAGGGATGTGATATGCATCCGGCGCTGTCATGAATAAAGTACGGGCACGGAAGGAAAGCGTAAATCGAACCGTAACGAAGGGTCGCCGTGCATGGCGGTAGGCGGTGATGATAATGGCGGTGTAACAACTTTTCCCATGCTGGTACGCCGGAGAACACATCGCTATGCACGCAGGGGTCTTTTGCAGACGTAGCGTGAAGTATATAAGCCGAACGCTCACTGCACTAGAGCGTTCAGAACCATTTGAGCGATCGTGCAGTATAGATCGGCTCCGGACGGCGCCGTCGGTGGCTCGACTCGAAAGGAATCGCGCTCCTTGCGAGCCGGTTTCCTTAAAATCGTCGTACGGTTTCCTCACGGCCTGCAGGAACACCGTACCGAGGAGTCGGGCCAGGAGGTGTCGAAGTTAGGGAAAGCTGTGCAAAAGTTTCGCAACGCCAGGTGTGCGTGTATGTTAGTGAGCAAACCGAGAACGAAACGTTGATAAAAAGTTCTGAACGGAAACAAAAGTGCAGTGAAAGTGATAACACACAGCAGTAACACATCCAAGCAACACGAGAACGGTCGTCTACTGGAACGAACATTGACCCATCATCAACGAGGTTTGAGGAGGCATTGCCTGAAACTCTGGAAACGGGACGAAAACTGGCGATCGTTATGAAGGAAGCACTGGTAGGTTCTTTTTTTGGTTTAAATTGACAAGTAGATAAATGGATTAATAGTGTAGCTGAGTGGTCGGAAAAAAAATTTCATGCCTCAAGGTGCAAGAGAACACAAACACTTCGAATCTCATTTAATGGCTTTGGCTGATATCCAATATTGTTGGTTCTTGTACTGTTCACAATTCTCTATATTTTTTCGATATAAACTATACCGTACGTAGTAAATGAAATTTCCGTAACTATTGCTACGTTTTTGAAAAGTTTTTTTTTCTTGTACCAAGATTAACATTCTCAAATCAACATTACCAAAAATCAACACCAGATCCGACCGCTAGTTAGGCTTGATGTTTAAAAAGTTCGTATTTACGTTGGTATTGTAGTAAAATTTGGGATTTTCCTTTTGGAACCAAGACAACCCCTACGGAATGAATGTCACAGCTACCCGAAGTCGTTGCGTGAAGATAAAAACATCTTTTAATAACACTGATAGAGTGTTCCCCTCATAATTAAAATTAGTTTCGGTAAAATTAGCATGTTTTAATAAACACTTTACAAATATCGGCCGAATCAGAAGAGTTTAAAAAATTGCAGCGAAATCAATTTCTGTAAGCATTTACAAACTAAAAATTTGTGAAACGCCTATATAGTATAGCTCTGCAAAACTAAAAACATCAAAAAGTACAATAAACCGAAAATTAGTTAACATACAAAACAAAAGATAATGCAAAAATTTCAAATATTGAAGAAAATAATAAAATGCTTAATTTACACCAGCGAAATCGTTTACACTTTTGAAAGTAAATTTACAATCAAACCCCCGCAAACAAAAACCTTTTAGAGCGATTTGGCAGACCGATTTAAACCCAAAAAATGCTCAACATATTCGGATGCTAAAATGTTTGAAAATTAATTCCAATTTAATCAGAAACAAAAATCATGGCGATTTGAAAATGCATTAAGTACCATTACCTATCAAGAGATGGCGCCACTCACAAACGAGATCTGTATCTTTCTGCCACCGTTATCTGATGTGGTTTTCTTATTATGTTTTCCCACTATATTTACTACCTAACTATTTAATATAACACAGTTCATTTAAGCAGTTGAATAATATTTATTCAAATAATTTCATAACTTAAGTCAGCAAATTTATCAATGCTACCTTACGAAGTTCTTTTTTAAATCACCAAATAGTTCAATTTATACTTAAACTATATACTTCAACTATAAATTATGCGTTAAACAGAACTAAGGTAACATATTCGACCGAATTAAGCTAAACAATATTTTTTGAGATCCAATATCAAATTTTGTATTCAAGAGCAAACACTGTTCAATTAATAGTTTCAAAGAAATACAATTACACAGAATTATACGAAAAAAAACACATAAATAGGCTATCTAATAGCAAATAACACAACCGATTTTATCAGCATATTTTAACTGGATAAAGCTTATTTTTAAATTTTTGTCATATACTTAATAAAATTAAGATTAACAATACGGTCTATACATAAAGCTATACTACTTAAAAATATCTATTTAAATAATTTATAGCTCATGCTCGATTGTTGAAAGACTGATTATCATACTAGCGCTCAGAACAGTGATTTAAATGACATATTTTTTCATTACTTTCAAAGCCATACCAAACGAATAGTTTCAACATCAAGCACAGACACTATTAAACCATTCTTCATTTAGTCAGCCGTTGTCTAGAACAGATTTTTTTCATTTATTTCCTGTTTTATTTAAAATCTGTCCTAGACAATAACACCCGCAATGGTTATCCGAATTTCGATCAAAATTTAATCATTTTTCACTTTAGTTTTAGTCAAAAACCTACTCGAAAGTAATCAAAATTTTGCATCAATTAATTTTCGTTGCAGATTCGTATCGTACAGATTTGTTCTGCGAGATGGAGCAAAAGGCAAAACGCCATACCGAACTGGGGGATGAAGGCGATATTCGCTTCAAGTAGCATATGGTCACGAACATTAGGTTGCTCGTGAAGCCTACCGGCAGCGTGGCGCTTAAATCACTTCAATTTGATGGATAAAAAACGCACAAACACACACACAAACAGGAAAAGAGACACGTGCTCGCTGATATGTACGGGTTCATGGAAAAGATGTTGGCAAAATCTACACATCACCCGAGCTAGAACGATACTTTACTCATCATGAAACCGCTGTGAACGCTGTTCATCAATATCCGGATGCAATTGCTAACCCAGCAACCAATGAATAGCCGACCCGCATTTGCGGTAAAGGCACCGAAAACACGTCCCCGCTTTGGCAGTACGGCGCCACATTCATCATCATCCATCGTCCCATAGTCATGAAGTTAATACTGTCACGTTTGAACTGTCCGTTCGATTGCTTCTAGTGCCTTTATTACGTACGGTAAATTTAGCAAAATTTATCACCTTCTCCCCGATGTAGCAGAGCAAAGAGTGTTTCGTCTGTGCGGCCGTACCGAATACTGTTTCGCTTTTGTTTTTTGTTTGTTTGTTATTTGCATTACCTTCCCTTCCCTTATCATTTCTGTTATTAATATTGTTTCGTTTCGTTTGTTATGAATAATTGTTGCAACATTAAGTTTTCTATCTGTTACCAAGAACAACAAAAAAAAAACGCTGTTAAGTTTCGTTCATTGTCATGTTATTGTTACCTTGCATCACGTACTAAGAATCGTCGATTTGGGTCGAGCTAATTGCTTTTTCATTTTTTGTGTTTACTTTTGCGCACACCGCAAAAATGGGAAACCAATTATCGCTCAGCTCCCTCCTGGCTCCTTGAATTCATGTTAAGCATTTGCGCCGTTTGTTTTTTGTTATCATCTTGTTAGAGAACATGTTTGTTATGTGTCAATCAATCGGGCTGTTACAAGTCTTGTTGTTTGTTTGTTTTGTTTTTTTTTTTGTTTTTTTCCATTCGCTTGTACTGTTACTGTTATCTACTAAGTAAAACTAGAATCAGTTACCGTTAGCTCAACGATATCGCGCTACAGCTAACACGGATTCCAACGGCGTTTTGTTTTCGTTTGACTTCTTTTAGCGTACCTGTTTCCGTTTATGTTTTCGTTTTTTTGTTTTGTTTTTGTTTTGTTTTTGTTTTGTCATTATTTCATTATTCGTTCCATTGTTGTTTCTGTTCTGTTATGAATTGTGGTTGCTGTTAAATTTGCCTGTTCTGTTGCTGCCTTTGTTCTGGAGGCGGCGTCTTTTTCCCTGTTACATTATTTCATTCTTTCGGCACGTTTCATTCTAAATTTCCACTTTCCACTTCGGTATTCGTACGTTGGGACGAACATTTCGCGCTCTGCTACGACGCATTAATTTTTGAAACTTTTTTTTTTCATTAAACCAGTCCGTTGTATGATATATGCGACGAAGCTTTTTAGACCACATATACTCCAGCATCTCGATAAGTACCCAGATTACAAAACCACAACACACTTACAAAAAAAACCTATATTTCCTGCTCCTTTAAAAAGAACCAACGTTTTACGAGACCGCATACGTAAAAAAGCAGACTGCTGCAAATTGTTATTATGTTGAGAGTTTATACATTGTTAACTAGTATGTAAGCACCAGCAATGCAAACGAGAGAATTTACAGAGGCTAGAGATGGAAAAACGGAGAAAATGATGGAAGTGAAATACAAATATTAAAAATTTAAAATCTTAACAATATGTCAGGCTTGATAGCGACAATGATGGACTAAAAAATATTACTAACACTGTAACTGAGCAGTTCCGTACTGTTTCAATTTTAATATTCATAATTTAGATGTATCCAATTCAATTCATAATTAGAAATTAATATTTTTAAAAATATCCTATAAATACTATGCCAAATTCGGCCATTAACTATACGTTATTAACATAGCCAAGGAAGAACGAACGAAGAAGTAATGGAAGTAAAATGCATAGAAATAGCTTTCTCTTTTGATATTATAAAAAAAAAAAACTTTTTCGATTCAATTTGTGTGAAAAATCAGCTTCAAGTAGCTGATAAATGGAATAAAATGTATCTTCGATTCATCAAACCCAACCTTCGATGGATATCAAACTTGTTATTGATTGAATTGTACCACTAGCAGCGTGACGTTTATCTACTGGGAACGCTACCCGCTCGCCAGATACACTCTCTGACCCTTTCTACTCATCCCGATTCGACATTCCGGAGACGTTCCGTTGCGTAGCCAAAGTGTCTATGAGGTCGTCTATGGTTGGAGGTGACGAAAGAAACCGGTGCACCGTTGGCTGGGGAACCCAGTGCGCAAACGCGCCCATCGCCATCAGGCTCCGTCTGTCTGGCGGCTTGTGCTTGGCCAGTGTGCTGGGGCGCTTGTATGGAGACAGTTTCAAGGTCTTTTTTCGGTGGCGTTCGGTTGCGTTGAATGTTTGAAAACAACTAATAAGAGTCACACCGTGCGCCGCATAACGATTAGCTGTGAAAAGTGATAGTTGCTAGAAGGAGCTACACCCGGTATCGATGGGAAAAATCTGTAATTCGTTGTGAACAGTGTATGCTGCATGTTTGGTTCATGTTGATACGAGTTGGGTTGCAGTGTTGGTTTCTCTTTCCAACAGCGTTGTTTTTTTATATTTTTTTATAAACACTACCGGAATTCTAACAGCTGACGCTGCCTTCTCGGGTAGGAATAGCAACACGACAGCAAATAAGATGTAAACATGGCGAAAGTGTTGCAATAAAATACAATTAATCAATAGTGTTAGGTCCAATACTAACTTCTACAGCAAGGTAAGTAAGAAATCTATCACGTATTTGTAAATAAGGCCCAGCGTGTTGCGTTATTATTAGTTTTACGTTATCGATTATTTTAGCAAGCGTAACGGTGGATGACCGGTGTCAAAACTCATGGTAGATGTGAAGAAATAGCCTTGATCGAGACATACTTTCAACATGTAGAGGAATGTGAGGCGATGAAACGAAAATCGATGAAAGTATTGAAGAGAAGATTCGGAACATAATACATCTATTACTCTGTTTATTAAAGAAATAGAATTACACTGCTTCAGTATATTCACATTTTCAAAACAAATCTAAACTTTGCTGAGGAAAGATTCGTTGCACCAGCTCTGAGGCAAATTTGAAACACCATCACCAGATTGCATACATTTAGGCGCAGTTCGCTCATGGCATGCTGTTGCATACATTCGGGGACGTTTTAGTGACGGTTCATCGTTCATTTTTTCTACTCATAAAATAGAATTCCTCGTCCATTTTATACCAAGCACTCGCGTTTCATTGGAAGACATTTTCATTACAATAACTCTACAATTATTGCTCGCTTTCGTCGCACGTCGCAAAACAGCGACTGACCGTAAAGTGCACAGCAGCAGAACGAACGTTTCATTAGTGTGAGTTATTACTTTTCAAATCGCCCTATACCGCCTTCCAAACGGCTTCGGGATGAAAACCGAAACGATCTCGGAAACTTTACGCCCCTTTTCACCCCCCGGTTTGCATCACTGTACGAGCGGAATCGATCGAGAGTGGTCCAGCGCGAACCAAAACCGACACCTATTCAGTGGACAGCAATGTTGAAATTTTGTAAAATTACTTCCTCCAAACAACGTGCAAGTGAGAATGTGAAGTTGCAGCCCAGCGAAGGGTTTGTGTCGTTCGTTCGACGCCATTCGGCGCGGTTCGTTAGAAGTTCTAGACTTCCAGAGTTTCGAAAGCGGAGCAGGAATGTTCCAATGTCGTCGTTACTGGCATGGTATGGATATTGTCCACACTCGTACATGAGCCATTACAGAGTACGGGAAGTTATTGAAAACGCGCGATGTACTAGCAGTCTTTCTATCTCTTTCTGTTTCCGTCTTTGTCAACAGCGCAACCAACATCCATACACCACAAATCCTTAGCCAAAGTGATAAAAACGAAGGTAAATTCACATTTCCCACTAGTAACAAGATCAAAAGAACTTTCTTACAGTATAGTTTCAATATCTCGACTAAGAGCATCTTCATTACGTAAAAGGCTCGCAACAGCATGATGAGGTTTAATTTCAACTGAAATGCTCATGCTGATGCTGTTCGATCATGCATATGATCTTGCCCAAGCCCAAGGCCAGTTCCCCCTTTGTACGACATGTCCGGGAGGAGGGGGAAGGGGCACATTCCTCTTTTCGACGTGCAGTGGCGCACGGCAACAATCCAACCTAGAACGAATAAAAGAAAACGCAGCAGAAAAGAGTGAGAAAGAAAGTGCACGAAATGCACGAATTGTGATTTGGAAGAAGCTCATCTCTAACGTTCGATTGTGTTTCGTTGTGTGGGCGTGTGTCGTCTGTCTGTGTAAGGTTTTGTAAATGCATTGTTTCAAAGTTGACGCTGGTTGAAACAAATTCACCAGGAAACTACGAATGCGATATTGCCGCTGCGGAAGCGCTGCGGAATCATGTACCGTGTCGTAGGGCTTCCTCTTGAGCGCACCCTGAAAATGAAGAACGAGGAGGTGGTTCGCTGCAAGTTAAAGAATTAGTGACGCCCAGTACCAGTTGGGCCAGTCGGGTGTAGGAGTTGTACCAGATTTTCACTGAAAGTGTGGCCTTCGTGCAGTGCGCCGGCATGTGTCGTGGTGTCGTGGAAAATATTAGCAGAAATTAAGCGCTGGATGGGCATGATTTAGTGGCATTGATCGTGTTTAAAACAAATAAGCACAAAAAGAAACTCGATAAAAACTATGAAGCTGAAATGTCCCTCGCCGTTGTGTCTTGCGTCCGAGTCGGAGAATCGTTTGCGGACGCAGCTCGCCAACTGCGATTGTCTCAGTGCTGCCGGTTTGAAAGACTACAAGAGTGAAGTTTACGGTAATGTCAACACTTGCGAACCGGGCAGCACTGGCAGTGGTGAGGGAGCGAAGAAAAGCACCCGGCAGCGATCCGTATCGTTCCTGAAGCGACTCGGCAGTAACATTCTCCACAATCTCGGCCCGGGAAGTACGGCAAGTACCCGTGCAGCTCACCATCATCAGGTTTATCGTGCCTTTGATGAGGATCACAGTATGCCGCCACCAGCCTACTGGGGTATCACCAGCACCCCCACAACCCCCAACACCCCTAGCCCCAAGGTATCTACTAACGTGACCGAGGAAACCATCACTCTGGGCCGCGATAGAAACGCTGATGATGGTGATGTACGAGCTTTCTCGGTGACCACGGGCACACCAACATCAAACGCGTTCGGCGATCGCGATCGATACCTTTACCGATCGTTTCACCAGTACGTCTACACGCCGCAGTCGCAGGGAAATGGAAAGTATGCTATCGAGCGAAAGCATAAAGTGAAGAAACGTGACCTCCTCCACGTGCGGCATCGTTCCGACGCGAAGGGACCCGGCCAGGAAGGACCGCCGGAGCTGGAGATGAAGCGTGCATCTAAAGCACCATGTGAATCTGGCCCGCCGACGAATCGTGAGACACGTACGGGTAAGGCATACGTAATTGGAAGAAATATCTTCGCCGCCAATCCGGGATTCCTGTGCAGTGCATAATAAACAAATGCCAAAAATTGAGTTGCGATGCAAAAACAACAAAAAACCGGAGGCAATCGGTTCGCAATACACCTTCTCCGCAATAGACCTTTGTTGGTACTCATTGTGCAGAAAGATATCTGCATAAGTAGCACAATGTAAAGTTTTGCATATTTGATTCGGAATTTCTTCGAAAATTTCCAGCGAAGAAGGCTTAGCTAAATAAGTTCACTAATCCAATCGAATTATAAATTATAACCTAATATCTAATGGAACAATCAAACATAAGAAACGAAAAACTATTTCGCCATGTAACTCAACTGAAATTAAGTAAATGTAAACAAACAAAATAATGTTTCAGGGTAAGCTATTCTTCACGATAACTGCATTAAGCATGTTGTAATGCAATGTTTTATAATCGCTCGATAAAACGGCCATGTATTTATGAGTATTCAAGACAAAATTCAAAACTCGATTTTTTGCTTGTTTCGTTTGCCTTATTCTAACGAAAACCAATAACTGATGGATGAAAAAAAATGCATGCTAAATATGCATTTTAGTTTTATAAAATGTCGTTGTACAATGGAAAAAAACTATCATAGCTTTTCTCTGTGTACTTTTCTTTACGCTTTTTATAAATGTGTAAAGAAATCATACCTAAATGAATGACTGATTTTTAATCTTGGGCCAAGGTAGTATTTATTTATACTTTTATATTTTTAAAAACATATTTGTGATCCCGATATATGAGATTTGAATACAATGCAACTGTTTTCATTTTTTATATGTTTTTAATTTTATAATAATAAAATTGTCGTTTGGAAAACCCGATTTTCCCCCCAATTTTAATTTCATGCTGGTTAATGTCAACCAATGCAAACAATATAAACGAAACACACACACACACACGCCCCGCTTTTCCTCTGCACCCTCTGGCTTGGATATCGGAGGACACTGGCACAATGGGCATCATTTGACGCTTAGCTGCTACGCAACGGGCACTCTGTGTACAAAACCGGCCGCCCATCGGAAGAGAGTGCAGCAGCAGGCGCGTTTCAAAGCACACAATGGCAAATGGGCTCACCTCCGGAATGGGATGGGTGGGAGGGCAGCTCACCTCGGGAAAAACCGCCCCTGGACCCGGACCCGGACTGAACAATATCGGAAGAAGGGTCACCGCGTAGCATCCACAATTGCTGCTGGCACAGCGGGGGACACACCTGAATAGTGGAAGCAGTTTGGAAAATGGCCAAGCCTTTTCCTCCGATTTGATTCGAGTGTTTGGATCAATGTTTTTTGTTTGTTTTGTTTTGTGTTTTTTTTTCTACCGTGAATATTCACCTTCGTACCTAATAGCATTGAATTCGGTTTTAGTACGTGCTCATGTCGAAGTTAAGATTTATCGCAGTAACCAGACATTGTGCTAATAACTTATTGTGTTGTACTGGGCGAGTGCATAAATTACCTACTAATATGTCAGTTGTCTCCACAGCATACTCGACCTAAAACGGCGCCCTGTTTCAGCCCTTTTATTACACCAAAAATACGTGAACATAATTTATGTAGCACTTGTTTTTGAATCAGATATTTGAGTTTACTTAGGTTCTAAAATTTTAAAAAGTAGAAAATACTACTTTTATTTGTTTCTTTAAAAAAATATTTTTTCACATTTCCGCAACTTAGACACCCATAGGATCCATAGTTGATTTGATTGGATTTTTTTTTAAATGATGGACTGGCCGTATTAACCCCTGTTGGGGAAATAGGTTCCAGAGTTAGTAGAGGATACTGTCAAGCTCAAATTTACTATTTGTTTGCTAGTATTACGACCAGCACTAACGAAGCAAACTAGTACGTCATCGTTCCCCCCAACACACAGGTGCGTGCATTTAGTGGATGCTTGTTTAGGTTCCGGCTCCAAAGCACCTGCTCTCTCGGCCGTTCCCTCATCCGAAGCGTTTCTAGAGCGTGATCCCAACTAAACAATCAAACAGTCGCGAGCAGTCGGAGTACACACCCGAATATCCGGAATACGGGCAGCGAAATCGATTTTCAAAGCGTATCTGGTTTCAATGTAATCATTCCGTCCTTTTCCATCACGTCACAGGTATGGAGGTGGGTTTGACGGAGTCTAATGCCACAAAATTTTTGTCATCCAGCACACACTTCATCTCACTGCTCGGTTCCGGCATATCTAGACACTACACACACAAACACACACGCGTGCACTCGCCGAAATCAGCTTCACGGCATATTTGTGCGAACATCAAGCTCGGATCATTGATGCATAGCGAATGGAGACGGAACAATACACACACGAAACCAGCGACACATTCTGCAAGTTGGAAACGAAAAACAACTAAAATGGCTACTTGATTGCTTCGACTCCGCAAGACAGGGTTTCTATGGCTACCGAGTGATAGAAAATTTGGGGACATCTGCTTTCTAGCTGGACGGAGTCATAAAAGAATCCCTTAAAAATAGGTCTAAATAAAATACAAAGTGCAGTACTAGTAGGTGCGAGTATTGGGTAGAATTAACCATTGTCTCTCAGTAGAATATTCAACTGTATAACCCCAAAAATTGTTAGATTTGTCTGCATCGAGAATATGAGAGTTCGTCGGCAATTTTTTGCTCTGAAGCTTCGTTTCCATCTCGGATCATTGAATGATGCATGCCTGTTTGAGACTTTCAAAATATTCTTTCAATCTCCATTCTTGAGCTCATCGTCCTCATCGTCCACGCTAGGCACTAGAACGAAATATGGTAAAAAAAAACTGTTGCTGCTGTTCCGGAACATGCGAACAGAACGCTTCCTACCAACCTAGATGAACACAGGCGTGTTGACGAAGCATTCAGCTCTTTTTGCATCATTGCATCCCCTGCTGCCTACACACAAATGGCTCCCTGCTCATTGATCCGAATCCGGCGTAAATCGCTCACGCTTCATTGCCCTTGTGACCCTTGCACACAATATGCGGTGCGGATCGAAATTCCGCCGCCGGAGGGCGGATTCCGGTACATGCATGTTTGTTCGGAAGGGATGTTTTAGATTTAAAAATATATCTTTTGGGCTCGCAATAAAATGCCAATTGCATACGGCTCAAGGGTGAGGCAATCGTTCCAGCGGTGGTCTAAAATTGGAATAGAATTTTGTGATAAATAAATTAGCCACAACGCTACCTCCGCGGATAATTAGTCGATTTTTCCATACCGCTTTGCGCGGGCAGAGCTTCGGAAATCAAACGCAAGAAAACCCTTAGACCGCACCCTGCTTGATTAACACAATGCCCGCCCGGGACACCCTTCTCCCCCCCCAGCTTATTCAACTTATTTTCCGGCATTCGATCATGTGGTCGAACGAATGATCAAGTGCCAGCTAGTCTCCCCCCTCCGTGTGTTTGACTTCACCACCCTATTGTCACACTCACAAACCCTCTCGCCCGCGCTTCCCTCATGCCAACGCGGCTAACCTTCGTCCGGGCTGAGCCTCGGCCGTGTCGGTCAAACGAAATGGAAATGAAAACAAACATAAAAACTGAACTGGTCAAACGGTGGTGGTGGTGGTGGTGGTGGAACATGCTGCACGCTATGTTTCAGCTTGTGTGGACGCAACAAACCGACTTCGTCGCACGGTTCGTCCAAGCCCAAGCCGATCGCGCCTTCTTTTTTTTTGTTGTCGACGCTCAGAATCCATAATGTCACACGGGCCCCAGGCCAGCATTTGTGTGTGCGTACAGTTAATTATCATCAACACAAAAATCCCATCCACCAGGCCCTCTCAGCGGTGTGCTGCTAACGCTCTCTCTTTCTCTCTCTCTCTCTCTCTCTCTCACTCGCGCTTCGGATCGGATCGGATCTACTACATTAAGTGGAGGAGTCCGAAGCATAGCGCTGCGGTTCCAGTGCGACGAAAACGCGCATACATTTAACGCTACCACCATTAAGCCGGACAACCGGGACTTGGTTAAGGGAGGGGATGGTGGAGTAAGGGTTAAAGATTAAGAGCCATGAGAGAATCGATTGCAGCGCCGACTATGATGAGCGAAAATGCACGATTGCTAGGGAGGCTGAGCACGAGCGAAGTCTAACGAGAGCCAATTGTACGGATCTTCAGGTCCAAGAACATTGCTACCAGGAGCTAGTTCTATAGCGATGTAGGTTATTTCAATCACCTCGCATTAACTGCTAGTAACCCCTCTCCCCCCACCATGGTATCTGAAGTTGGGATTTTGAAAGCCTATGTTTGCGGATATGTTTCGTGCGGAGTCGCGATTGTACACACGTCTCGCCCTACGAACCTAGCTGAACCCCAGCGTTGGGTGGGGTGGCGGTGGGGTTGACGGATGCACACAGACGGACGGACGGGCGGGACAATAACAAACAGCAGCATTCAGCACAGCGCAGCGAGAGAGAGGCCCGGAGACACCATCTAACACACCGGATCGGCGATCGGAGGCAATGGCGGCGGGAGCGCGCGCGCTCCCCCCCTCCCCCCCCCCTCGTCCAACGATGATGATGTCGACGGTGAAACCAGTCGCGCACCAGTATCGCGTTACAGCTCGAACGATAAAGTTCAAAACCTCCGGCGTTCCGTCCGCAAGTCGTCGTCGCGCGAGTGTGCTGCAAGTGCGTGCGTTCGTACGGGTACCGGAGTCGAAAGAACACGCGAGAACACGACGAACGACCCTGTCACCCAGCAGCCACTAACCGGCTGGCCATGTCCCGCATATATATTTCCTAACCTAACTTCACTGGGACCTCACCGAAAAAAAAAAACCTACCGAAGCCGCTGCGCGTGATTGGGCGGAACAAAACAAAAACAGTGCAGCTCCAGAAGTTCGGGACTTCTGGCACCCGTCGGAAGTGGATTCCGGCGAAGTTTCATCTGCGCATAAGCCCGCCCCGCTTATTGGCAGCATCGTTTAAATCTCGGAATCCTCTCACTCACCATTTCCGGTTGCTTACGGCGCACTGCTATAAGGTGAAACCATGATGCGATCGCCATTGTCTGCTGTGTGTTTATCATCTCTTCCAGCTCGACTCTAAAACTTCCACGTGTGCTGACGCTTCTTTCGTGATTGCGGTGTTAGTGTGCTTGTGTGTGTGAGCTTGCGTGTGTGTGTGTTATCAACAGCCATGGAACGAATGTGACAATATTTAAATATAGTTTTGTCTAATGATATGCATCATCACCGTAAAGCCATTTAGCACCATCCTTGTTGGTGTTTCTAACCTCATTCGCGGCCAGTGTCGCTTGTGTGGACAACACCACTAACCCAACTTTCCCCACCGTGTACAGTGCACAACACATGCGAGTGCTTGCACTTTGCTGTTTTAGATCCCAGTAGGCTTTGTCGTTCGTTACCACACCGTAACAACACTTGTTTGGAGTACAAGAACCCGGTTTTTTTTAGTACACCTGGCGTGAAGTGTGAACCTTTAAAATATTGGTCTTTAAAGTATCTCGCGTCGGTGGTTTTGTTTGCGTGTGCACAACCCAACCTTATCCAGCTGCGGTCGTCGTAAAACCACTGCCAACCGTAATCGATCGACTCCATTCGCCGGTGATGATCAGGGATCAGGTTTAACAAAAAAGTTATGACATCCACATCCAATCTCGTTATGCATATAATGATACATTCCGGAAGAGCGAAACAAATGAATCGAACAACAACGAAAAAAAAAACTACGGAGGAATTGAATGAATACTCATCACTGCTAACTAGCGTTCTGAGTTTCCCCCGGATCGCTGCTTAATGCTCGCAATGTGTTGTGAAATTCTCCACGATCGACAACGATTATTACCTGTGAGCTGACGGTACTGGTGGTGGGGAAACATGAGGGAGACACGAGGAGTGAGTGCTACAAAAACTGCCGATTTGTTCCGCCGCTGCAGCGCACACTTGTGCCCGAGCGTTTTCTGTTTTCTGCGTTTGTGTGTGTGTGTGTGTGTGTGTGTGTCTGTGTGAAACGGCTAGCTGCAGCTGTGTAGCCGGCGTTTCGGTGGCTTCGAACGGAGCAGCAGCAAGAACCGACGCGCACACGGACTTCGGAACATTTGCATGCTGCGTGCGCGCGGTGATGAAAATCTGCAGATATGTGCGATCTGAAGTGATGTCATTTGCGGCCAACCGAAACACGAACGAACACGAATCGCCCGGCCGATCGCGCACCGACCGACCGATTGGCGGAGCATAAGTGCAAATTTGCTTTGCATGTAAAATCATTTATGCACATTTAGCGACCGGTGGCCGGACATCGTTCGGCAAACCGTACGCGATCTCCTCGTGCAAACCGATTTCACACCACGGCAAAACGTGGCGACGTGCGAAGTTTTTTGCAGAATTCTAATAGCGACAAAACTGGTTTTGAACTTTTCGAACCCTGCTTAGCGTCACATTTTGGGGTTGGTTTCTCTCTGCGTGATCGGACGTCCTTATCTATCCTTCGTGAGATGAACAATCGAGCTTTCTTTTAACACAAATCCTTATTCCTTCTTATTGAAAATTATTTTTCTAGTCTTTTTAATATTTATGGATAATTAAAAGAATAAAAACAATTGTACAAGATTTCCTCAAAATTTGCTACTGATGTGCCTAATACAAAGGAAAATGTACAAATTCTCAACCAAAAAGAGGGAAAAACGTTTCGTCCGCTCTAATAATCATTCAATAATTCAATAAACCGTTGAAAACTGTGGTGAGCTGTTTATGTGACCCCTCTTCGCCAAGGGCAAGGTGTATGCGCCTAAATGTAGACTATGTTTTGGGATATTCATTTAAATCCATCTCATGCTGTCAAATATTAATTAATTATTTGTGCTGAAACGTATTATCAAGTTTATTTACACGTGACTGGTTATATTTTTTCCTAACCCTACTATTTATTGATTTATTTTCAGATTCCTCAATAGTTTGCGCCCAAGGTGGCACACCACTGAACCCTCACGATCGGACGCACAAACGAACAGGTACGATTTTCATTTTGATTTTTTTTAAGTGGAATAATTTTCCGAACAAAACCGTACTGTTAATGGTATTTAAACTGTGCATAAACTATGTAACAATATGTTGTAGCCTATCGGTGTTGTAACTTAGCAACCCAGCACGTCAGCACGGTTGAAATGTATTAGAGAACAAAGAATGAAACTGTCATTAAAAATTCGGAAATATTGTGAGATTTTCACCACATGACCTATGATTTATGACAATTTTTCAGTTACGTTTCTCCTCACTTCATATCCTATGCTTGCTATGTTTTCTGCATCTCCTATTTTCAACCAGCGGAATGAAAAGAGAGTTTTTATTTTATATGTAAAATATATAAAATTTTATCACTTTTAAACTAAACTAAAGTCAAAATTACACACATAAAATGCGCCAAGTACTTGTGCTTTTATGTTACTTTTTCATTCCAACAGCACCGGAATAAAACTCTTCTCCTATAATTTCGATTATTTCGATTGGTTCAAGTGCTGATCACTTCATGCACTTGAAATAAAAAATCTCACATGATGGCGAGCACGCTGGCGCTGTTTCAAAGCCTCGAGCACGATATGTTTCGGTGGCTGCTATCGATAAATCGTTCTCATGAGCGAACGATCGCTCGAAACTTACATTAAAAAATGTTCTCCCAATCTGCCCAATCCATCAAAGCCACTTGTGTTGGAACATTTCCGAACGTGGTAAAGCTACAACGCGCTTGTGTTTACCTGGTTTTAGTGTACTGCCTAAACTGCTCACACGCACTCTATTTCTCACTCACTCATTCTCTCGCTCGCTCGCTCGCTTTGACCATACAATATAAAGTCTCCATTCGTTCTCGCTCGTTGGAAGGCAAAACATGCACATTGTATCACCAAAAAGGGGCATTGGAGTTCCGATCGAGACGGTGTGTAACTCCTTATCAGTGGCCTGATAACAGGCGTGGAGACTTATGGACGGACGTCGGACGCGCTCCGACCCGATGTTTTACCACGGTTCGTGAGATGCAGAAGTACACACGGTCGCGGTTGTTAATGAAGCAATCGTCAGTCAGGCTTCCCCGGGTGGTGGCAGCGCGAGTTTTTTTAACAATTCTTCGAACATGATCTTCCAGTGAAACGCCACGAGGTATCCGATGCGAGGAACGCAACAGAAACAGCGCGTGCACGACGAATCAGATGTTCGCTATTGCATCGCACGCGCCATAAAAAGCGGCCGGCGGCGCCGGGATGCGCAGTGTTTAGCCGAATATGCGCGCAAGTGGTATGCAAAGGAGGAAAAAAGAAGAGGAAAAACCAGCAAAACCAGCGGCCACCCTTTAGCCATTCTCACGGAAACCGTCTGTAGAGGCTGTTGCCGCCGGCGAGGGCAAGGTGTAGGACGCAAAGAAAACTCATACTAACACGCGCGCGACGCTACGCGGTGGTGAAAATTTTGGCAAATATTTCGCCGGCTGCCTCTCGTGCACAATACAGCACGCGAGATGTGTGTTGGGTGGGTAGTAGTAGGCCGTGGCGATTGCTGAAGTGTTGTTCCCCCTGTGTGCGGTGATTAGGAACGTGTGCAGGAGTTCCCGTCCAAACCACCTCTCCCGTGACCATTTATTGTTCGGATTTGGAACACCCTTTTGTGATAGTGAGTTAAGCGAAAACACATTTGCGTGCCAACAAACAAAAAAGAAGGAAGAAAAGAAGAAAATCACAACGCCCGCACGTCATCTTCCAAAAAGTCTAAACCTGGGAGAACGCGTTAGTCACATCCACGTCTCGGGAAGTATCGCTGTCAGTGGTGTGTTGTTGCCGGCGAGCGCCGGAGAATTGTCAAAACACACAACACACGTGCTCGCGAGGATCAGCTCGGGAAATGTGCTCCACGGCGCAATTGCTCGGCCGCTAAGTTCTTAGTGTGTTTAGTTTGCGGAATTAATCAACGGACCCGACGGTAGCCGGGGTTGCTTGCGTTTGTCGTTCTTTGCTTTCGAATCACGCGTACGGCCAAAACAAATACTAGAGAAGCCGAAAAACGCTGTGCGGCGCGGTTGCCTTTGACATATACACGCCCGTCCCGTCGTCCCGCTAAGGATCTCGACGCGAAAGGTATGACGGGGCGGCCCTTTTTTGGGGAAGCTCATCGTGTGTGCGTTTTGTTTGCCGCGTTTTATCGCGCCCGAAGCAGAGACGCCGGAAGGTGAGGTGGTGATTGGGGGGCAAACATTGCTTAGTCTTAAATCGTCGTGCCGAGCAAGCGCTTCCCTTTGCCGATTCAATCGCCTTTGCTAATCCCCACAGCCTACTCTTCCTCCGCCTCCTCCGTTTCTTTCATTCGCGCGAACCAGAGTGACATTGATAATGGAGGTAAAGAAGCACCGTCGTCGCCGCAACAACACTACCGAAGATACGTGGCGGTAAAGTGCTAGTGTTTGTGTGGTCGCATTTACGCCCAACTGTGATAGTCCAAAGTGTCACGATAGCACGCAGACGCACGCATGCATGTGTGTATGTGTGGGTAGGTAGGAAGCGAAGAAGAGTGTCATTGCCGGTTCGAGAAAACATGAAGTGCAGCTCGTGTATCGGTGGCCGCCGCAGTCGTCGCAGTCAATCGCAGTGTAGCGACCATGAATCTGCATCTGCAGTGAAATCGACGACGGTTCGAACAGCTGATTTGGAAGCGAAGAAGCGGGAGACCATGGACCGGATCGAGTATCGGGTGGAGTCACCGTCGGCGAAACGAGATTCCACCTGCTCGAACGATTCGCAAGACTACCGGCCACCGTCGGTAACTATAGAGGAGCTCGATGAGGAAGATATCGACGACCCATGCCACCGGGAGGATTACCAGGATCATCGATCTGCAATGGTATCGGGAGTGTACGATACGGTGCAACCATATCCCACCGCCTATCTGCCGCCATCCCGTGGAGCGTTGGAAATCATACTCGAAGAGGAACCGAGCGAGTGTAGTGACGGTGAGTTTTCACACCTAACGTCGTCACCGCCGTCCGCGGTGGAATGCAAATCGTTTCGCGCAGCTATTCCAGACGGCCACGACGGTAGCGCGGTAGAGAGTGCGCACGCTTCGTCCACCAAATTCAGTCCCGCCAAGGTGTTGCGAGAAATGTTTCGCTACCGGTCGAAACAACAACGGGCAGTAGCAGCAGGTCGCGTACGGCATGGGAATGGTGGAGTCGGGAAGGAGCTGCAGCAGGTGGAAACGACGTGCGTGTTGGTCGGCGCGAGGGAGTGCGATATCGCACCGGTGGAGTATCGAAGCGTCTGCACGACGCAAACGGTTAGCAGCGAGATGATGGAGGTTGAAGTTATCAACATCGGTTCGAACTCGAGCAGTCTGGACGATCTCAGCGATGTGGACACGACCGATGGAGGACGGCACGATGCGATGGACGACGACGCGGTCGAAGAAGATCCAAGCATTGTTTGTCTTGCAAATGATGCTCCTCAAATTGAACTCCTCGTCCGTGAACATAACGACTCGGTGTCCAGTACTCCTGACCTGCACCACATTTGTGAAACGGATGCGGACGATGATGACGGGCCAAATGACGACCATGTTCTCAAACGCGGCCCAGATGTCGGAGTGATTGCGCCTGCGCCTGGCCCTTTCCAACACGACGACGACGATGACGACGACGCTAGTGCGGCTCGTAACGATCGTCGTGAGCGTGACCGTACGGAGAGAACCAACCCAACCACGGACGACGTTGAGAAGAATGCTGCGCCGCGAACGTCCCGAGCATCCGAGAGAAGCGAAGAAGCGAGTTCGGCTGCGGTAGAACCAACCGATCCGGTAACCCTCCGGCTTAGTAGCTCGGTACTTGTCGTCGGTCGTGATCGCGCATTGTCGTCGGCTGCCGTCGGTGTCGATGATGAGCATGTCGTCAACGCGTTGAAGGACCCACCTTCGTCCTCGGTGAGCGATCGTGAAGCCCTGTGCCCCGTGAGTCATCGTTGCGTTCGGGACGGGGAATTACCCGCGCTGGCTGGGGAAACCATGTACCTGGCGGAGGAAACCGGTGCTGCCTCCGCTACGTCCGCTGTAGGAAAGGAAACTCGATCGACCGTTGAGCCCGTGCCGGCACCGCGTTCGGCAATTCCGCTTCCACCGCCACCGGCCGCCACCGGTGTGACTAATTTGGGTCAGCATCAGGCCGAAGTGGTGCCGGAGGAAGCGGTGGTGCAGCAGCTGGTTCCCCTTACGGTAGAGGCGCTCTCGCTGCTGCCGCCGCCGCCGCCGCCATCATCGTCGACCGGATCTTCGACGGAACCGAACGATGCTCAAGCTCCTGCTAGCGATCATTCTGGTGAAACTGATCATGCAGATGCTGATCAAGATAGTGCGCAAGATTGTGTCGATGCAGTGACATCGCTACCCGACGATCGGAGTGTTCTGTTGAAGTACATGCGGGCAAACGGTGCGAACCCAAACGGTGAGCAGAATTTGCAGCCGGAACCTTCCAAACGTCGTTCCCCTGTTCCGGTGACGTCGGAAGGCGAACGTTTGCTTCCTTCTGCTGCTGCTGCTGCTGCTGCTACGACTTTAACGCCCGCCGGACCGGGCGAGCGTAAGGCCAACCAGGGAGCAAAAATAGAACACGCTCGTGACGGGCACGGTGGTGATGGTGGACAGCACTTGAGTGCCAGTTATGAGGAGAACGTTCGACGGGTGCCCCCAAATTTACGCAACACCAACACCGCCGTTCCGAACGCCGGAACCCGGGGTGGAATGAACGGAGACGAGCGGGCCGGCGGTTCATTGAGCGACCTGAAACCACCACAACAGCCGACCGTGGATCCTCCGGTACAGGAACCATCGAAACAGCCGCAAGCGTTGGTGACCGATTTGCGAACGGAAATCAGTCGCTTGAAGGATGCCGAGCTGCAGGAAGAGTTTCGCAAGCTCGAACTAGAGACGGCCAAGTACGAGCGGGAGTTGCAGCAAATTGCCGTACCCTCGGCCAATGCCGGCACTGCCAGTGGACGCAACCGAACGTACTACGTTTCGAAACAGAACGATTTTGTCGTGGAACGATCCAGCACATCCACCGCCTCCACCAGCTCGACGGTGGTTGGCACCAATGGGTTCGAAATGATGCGAAAAAAGGAAGAACGACACCAGAGTAAGCTGCCCGTGTACGATGCCTCGCAGCAGATGGCAAAACCACCCCGCGAACGGTGTCCTGTGCCTCCTCCACCACCGCCCCCAACAAACGCCAGCGACTCCTCCGCCGCCTCCTCTGGGGTGGTTGATGCGGAGGATTTCACTACGAAAAAAGTGAAAGATCGTGTGCGGGATCTGATGGCGTCGCAGGCGGCGGCAGCAGCCGAGCAGCAAGCGCAACAACGCGTCTCCAAATCGTCGCCATCGACGCCCACCGCGAACCGGAAGCATATAGAGGCGGAATTCCGAGAGTTTGGGGAAATCCGGCAGCGGGAGGCGATCGCGGAAAGGAAGCTGCAGCAAGAGGTCGCACCACTCGGTGGCGATAAAGTGGTTGCCGGGAAACAGCAGCAGCCTACTGTTCCACATACCGGTGAGTCTGCAGATCGACCGGATGAAACTAACAGCTCCGGTGCGAGCTGGACGTCCCTTCTCGCTTCGATAGGCGTTGGGATTGTTGTGTGGAGTGCCGTCCGTCTCATATCATCCTCGTTCCGCAACTGATCATCAGTGTGTGTGTGTTGTCTTTTGTCGCTGGATAAGTGTTTAACTTTAGTCTGCGTTAGCATCCAAACACATCTAACATTACCATCACTCACAACACACTTCTTCTGAAGAGCGTTGGATACTTTGTTTTACCATATCAAGTTGACGCCAATGAGTTTATTGCAATGCATAAGTATTACCCTACCCAGTTCTTAAAGAACCTATTTATTCGATACATCTGTGAAACACGCTTAACTGTACAGCAATGGATGTAATAAAACTATCGGAGAGCATGTATTTACCAAAGATCTAGTTGGTTTCTGAAACGATCGTTTGACTCCTTCCCCTCCTTCCCACTGTAACGGACATGTAACGATCGCACTGATTTTATTCTACATTATTCTCTTTCTCTCCTTCCCTTCCGTTTATTATTATTTTTTTTTTGAAACCCAATGTCCGCCAGTGCGAAACTATTCACCGTCACGAATTCCGCTCGCGACGTCGAAAACTTCTGCAGTCGCGCATCCCAAGAAAGTACCTCCACCGTCGGTGAGCAGTCACGTTGGAGGTGACGCGTTGAGAAAAGATGACGAATCGGCCGAAGTCAAAGTGAATGTAGCCGCACTGATTGCTACACATCAGGAGAAGCAACAGCTTCACACGGTTTCGGCACCGGTCGCACCAGCCGCCGGTGGTAGGCATGGTGAGACCCCGAACTCGGCGACCGTTCGGGATGGGCCGCAGGGTGAGCAGGCGTCCAACGAAGCGGCGCTAGTTAGCGTCAGTGACAAGTGTCAACAGTTTGAGCAGCGCATACGGCAAAACTCCATCGGCAGTGTCGGCGATTGCGGATCGGCGGTGGTGGACCTCCGGAAGATCTCGGCCACTCCTCCTCCTCCTCCACCTCCGGCACTGCTGCCGCAGCCAAAGACCGGTACGACCAATGGTAGCTATGCAGATGTTTGTTGTGGTGCGCAGGAGAACGGTTACTGCTCCGAGGCTGATCTGCTGCATGAAATCGATCACGCACTCGTGCTTGCTAAAGACTTCTTGTTTTCACGCGGTATGTCTTCTATCCTGCCCCGTTCTTTCCTGCTGCTCAAAAATGCCCTTGTCTGTGTGCCATGCATTAATCTTCCGTAATGCTGCCCTCCGATTAACTCCGATTTTCGTACCGATATCGTTGTCCCCCCCGCTGCTGATAACTCTGATCCTTAGCCGTTTTGCCTTTGCAAGCTTTTGTTGGATTGTTTGACTGATATTTTTAACAGTTGTATAAAGCATTCTAATGCTTGGCGACGCGAGAAGCCAATCCTAGAACGTAAGTTTCTAATCTAACACAAGTTTGTCGTTGTTTTAGTGTTAAGAAATGATATCGAGGCCACATTAAAACAGAGGACAATAGCGTTGAAAGAATACATCCGGTTCTGACGTAGTATTCGATTCCTGTGGCAAATGAAGACTCTATAAAAAATATCGTTGGGATGCAGATATTCCAGATACCCAAAACAATTAATATCCTATCTATAATTAATATTCTAACCCGGTATGATTCAGATGTTGTTCTTTTTGTCTGAAACCATCAGAACAAATCCTAACTCAAATACGTCGCGATGACACTTCACAATGGCAGTGTTGCCAGAACGATCAATCGAATAGAACACCAGTAGCGACATCTGTCATCAACCGCACGAACCTATGTGTGCTCATAAATTGTCAGAAAACTAACGAAACGCGTTTATAGAACCAAAAAGGCCCCTGACGCCGACTCGTATTTTCCAACATTCCCAAACGCTGTCTGCCGCTCACGCATTTGCTCACGACGGATGTCTGCCAATCAAAACTCCTACCCGCCACGGGACACGGTGTGATCAATTGCGAAAAACTGCCATCGTGAATCATCACGCTGGGGTGGCCAACGGCTACGCCAAAGTTTTTCGTGACGCGATAGCCAAGATTACGTAAAAAAGAAGAACGAAGGGAAGAAGATGATGATGTAAATCATCTCACGGCGCGCGGGCAAAGTCGAAGTCCGAGTCGTTTGCCAACGCCCTCGAGTTTTCCGTAACCTGTTTCTTTACCCTCTATGTATGTGTGTGCGTACGTGTCTGAGTTTTCCGACCACCGCCAACGTATTTTTCTGTCTAGGTGTTTGTTTTTTTACTTTTTATTCGCTCGTACGCGTGTTACTACTAGACACATCATCTTCAAGAAACCACGGTCGTCCTTGCTTCTTCGCATGCACCGACCGTAGCACACACGTTTCGAGCACGAACTTCGCCGAACACAGGCGCATGCCCTAGCGCTGTTTATGCATTCGCCACCAAACAACCACCTTTTTCTCTGATCATGGAGTTAAAATTCATTGAAAACATTCAACCAACGAAACGGGCTGGTTTGATGACTGATCCCGCCCGACTCACACCTACACCGACAAACTCCCGAAACTCTCCCGGGATATCCGTTCTCGATCCGCTGAGTAAGGGCACACAGGAAGGGAGCAGCGAAAGAAGCGCGGCAGCGTTGGGGGCTATTATTTTTAGCCATTGATCGCAAATATACGACCCAACTCGTACCGAGCAGCGGCGTGAAAAAATAGTAAACAAGTCCAACACCAAACTACGACAGCGAAACGTTTTTTCGTGGCCATCCGCGCACCCGAGGGCGGCGCGATACAGAGGGAAGCGGCAGGGAAGGTGTTGTATCGTTACGATTAGCTGCAAAGAAAGTAACTTTTTTTTTGCTCTTCAGCCTCATTGGCTTGGCTTCCGTCCAAGAGGGCGAGCAAAAGATGGATTAACTGCTGGTGCGCATGGTCCATCCACACGCACACATATGCACACACACACACACTGATGCGCGCGGGATAATACGCGATCCGCCGAGAGTCCGAAAGAAAATGTTATGCCGGACGGCAGCGTTGGGAGAAAAATCCGCCCGAACAATCGAGACGACCAGCAGTTCTTTGCGCGTAGTCTAACGAACCGAGTCATAGTGATCGCGCCCAGTGCTGGTGTGCTGAAATTTTCATCCCCAAAAGTGGGTGTGGGGGGTGGGTGCCGGTGAGCTCTGGTGAAGTTGGTGATATTAAAACTGCCGCCAACGCGAATTCGACGAATTTACGCGCACTTTCCGGGCCCGCTCCAACTGAATTCGCTTTGCATCGGTTCATTTGCCGATGGTGCGGCGCGTTCGCGTTCAAAGTTATTTTGGCTACCTTTGCCGGCTCTACCTGCAGTGTAAATTGCAGTGACCGTGGGTGCTCTTAAGTGCAAAACAGTGTGCACCGTGTAAAAATCGTTTTTTCCCGATGCCCGACATCTAGACGTCGGTCGATAGTGTGAAGAGGGGGAAAAAAATGCTTCATCAAACGCTTCATCAAAGCAACCGGGGGTTTAATTAAAAACCAGTGCAAGACCGCCGCCGAAGTTCACGAAGTGTAGGCCCCGTGCAAGCAAGTGCTCGAAGTTCGAGACGTTCCAACGAAGATCGCGTGTAGTTCACGAATATGGGTCAGGGTTAGTAGCCGCGTTCTTCGCTCTAAACTTCGCTCCACAAAGAGAAAGCAAAACAACATCCCAACACGCTCGCACTAAACGTGACGACTCATTAGCATCGAAAACTTACCGAACCCCCGATCGAATATGATTCCAGATACCGGCACAACGCTAAAACTTGGGCCAAAATTTAAGGCCAAAACATCCAGCCTAGGTAAGTGTGTCCCATTCGTGTGCATCGCTACAGTTTTCCTGTAGGATTTCCTCCTCCGAAATCAAACAGACACTGTTGCATGATTTATGTTGTTCAGTCACATTGACTACTCGATTGACTCTCTGGCAACGGTTCGTGATGGTGTGAACTACCCCATAATCGGCTAAATCGATCCCATATGACGCTTTCCCAGCTGGTGGGATGATTAGTTCATCGTCTTTTCTGGTCCGTAATGATGTAATTTAGAGTTTCGGTGTGCACTGCTACTTCAGTGTTTACAATTGAAAATGGAAATGAAAAAAAAAACATCAACAAACGCGAACGAGCGCACCACCCACCCCCGACACTCGTTGCCCGTGGACACGGTATGCCGGCATCTCCATGGCCATATTGCCAGCGGAGGAAACGGCCAATGGCGCAAATTGCGTCCAGATGTGGTAGCAAACAAGGCCGTACGTTTGTGACGAACGCTTTGCGGTAACCCACGTGACCACAGTTCGATATGAATCATTTGTAATCAAGTCTTTATTCTTGTCTACTAATTTTTGTACTGTCACTTTATTGAAAACAAATTACTACCTACGGCACGTGCTACGAAACGAGCTCGGTTTGCAGAACAAATCGATCCCCCCCCCCCCAAAAAAAAACGAGACTTTCTTCAAACGATTTTCGCGCCATGCGCTTCGGAACGAGTCACGTTGGAGGTCTGAGATCTGAGATCTGCTTTGTCGAAAAATGACGAATTTATAAATAAAACCTGTACGGACCCATAAGCGGACCCGCATCACGCCGAGGACGTCGGCCGTACGAAAGCAGACGTCGGAATAAAATCCTCTGCGACACGCCTACATGATTGTGTGCGCTGCTAGGGTGACAGAGGGAAGAAGCCGCCGGAAAGGTAGAGACAGCGCCTGGCAATGGGCCACACGCCGCCGTCTGTCTGTCAATGTTGTCGAAAATATCAACTTCAACGATACACGCGCCGCCACGTTGTGTTTTGATCGAAAGTCCCAATAGAATTAGTAACGCTAAAAACTTTACCAACAAGCGATAACTATTTGATACAGGGGCACAGTTTGAGGCGGAAGGTCCGTTCCATAAATGCTCTGTAAAAGCGTGCCTACTCCTTTGCTGTATTTAATCTATTTTTAACACCATTACGCACAGTGCACGTAAGTTTTTGTGCGTGGAAGCAGCCACGGTTGGTGCTGGCCAATGAGAAATGTGTCCAGATATCGTATATTATCTACATATGGCACGGTTCGGGTGTTGCTGCTCTTATTCAGTCCATATTTCATTAGCACCCGATGCCTTTCGCTATGTTGTTTGTTGTGTGTATGTGTGTACAAATCCATTATACTTAAGATATTGACTTTACCGATAACGCTTGCGTCAATGAATGTTACCGCTTTGCAGCAATCCTGTTCCAACATTCGCGAGAACCATGAGAACTCCCTCACCATATCACTGGTTTACTTTTTTTTCGGCAGGAGTCTGGTCGCCTTTCAATCGCTCCACCGAGGTCCTTACGAAAGAGGAGCTGTCCGAGCGATCGTCATCGAAGAGCAAACCAGCGGGATCCCAGCAGCCGGCCGTGTGGACACCACGCAGCGCTCCTCCCTCACCGGCAACGGAACGTCGCGAATTCCGTCCGATCGGCTTCGAATCACCGACACCCACCAGACGCACTCTCACTCCAGCTCCGGCCACGGTAACACCGCCTTGGAATCAACCCGGCTACAATCCTCCCCTTTCAGTGCCGGAGCATCCGAAAACTAACCCCCTTCAGACGTCCGCTTCCAATCCGACGATCGGCGCATCGGTTAGAGCAGCAGCTGCGACGCCTCCACCACCGGGTCAGTCCTATCCGGTCCGGTTTCCACCACAACAGAGATCTGCCAACTCCCAGGAACCGACGATAAATTCGCTGCTAAAATCGAAAGGTTAGTAATGGGTTGAACACGATTGAATTGGGGGGGGGAGCAAAAGCACTCAGCACATGGTCAGCACCTCGTTTGTGTCAGGCACGTGTGGCATTCACCGGCAATCGAACGCAATCATCCACAAAATCTGTGAACAGAAATCAACCTACCTGCCTCTGCTTCCAAGCGGCAGCATAATGCCACATATTATCAAACCACTCGCACCCACACCCGTTTGAACTCCAAAATCACCCGTAACATAAACTAAGACGAAACCTAACCTTCCCGATCTAGATGGCAAAACGGCGCAGTTGAAATTCGCTGATGCCTCAGAATGCCTGAAGACAGGCTCGTCCGTAACTACCAGCACTGTACGCACCACCGCCTCCACGACCACCAATAGCGTCCATCAGCAGCAGAGCAATACGGGTAAGTTCGGCTCTCCGTGCTGGGTAGTGCCCGCGCGTGTACTAAACTCCGTTGCCCTTTCAGGACTGAGAGCGGAGCAAGTATCCGCGAAAGACAACGGCAGCCCACAGGAGCCAAAGATGCAGCAAACCGTGCACAAAGTCGACGGCATTGGGCCTATTACGCGAGAGGGAATGCCGCTAACGTTGCGATCCGTACGTTTTAAACTCACACACAAACTGAAACATACAGAACAAATGAAAAGACGTTGAAATGCTTTCAGGAGATTGGCGAAGAAAATCGCGACAGATGGTACAAACAAATGTACCAAACGCTTCACAAAACGCACGAGGATGGTAAGTGTTGCGTGTTTCGCCTCGAACCGTCGTTACAACCCAATACCTTCATGTCATCATTCACTCACATGGTGCGTTTAATTCTTACTTTTTTTTGCAGACGATTACGTTACCGTTCGATACAAAACTCGCAGAGGTGATACAAACAACACTGCATTCGGTTCTCTCTTTTTTTGTAGCTCCTTTGCCGCATCACCCCTTTGCTTAATCTTATCCATTCGGATTCAAACGGAATTCGGAGCAAAAACATCGGCATTGCCGCCTCCATTTCCGTCATGTCAATATTTTGATAGCGCTTTTTACTATCGCCTAAAGTGACGTTCCGGGTTCGGATGTCGACTGATACGGCGAAGATATCGCAATGTCCGATCGATCTTTTATCACCATGACACACACACAAAACACACCCACTGAACCCAGTGGTTTTTGCACACGTTTTTCGTTTGTGTGGGGGGAAGCACGTTTGACAGTTTTCGTTTGCTAGTTGGCTGTGTGATACATGTGTTTCATTATGTTTGCAGGATATCCATACAAGTCAAGCGGCTATCAGTCGGAACCGGAGCCTAACTACGATTCGGACTACACCATCAAGTACAGCACGCTCGATCGCAGACGAACTCCCGTCGGACTGAGTCCGACCAGCTACAACAAGTGAGTTTTGCATCAACATTTCTTTCCCAGCAACATTCCGAACAACTAACTATTTCTTCCAAACACCTTCGCCGCTTGCTTAGATTCAACAGCTTGGATACCAAAGCTAGCGTGCCGCAGCAGTTCCACCAACCGTCGGCAAAAGCGGGCCATGCGGCGTACCGAAATCAACCGGGTAGAATAGAAGACTACACGCCGGGACGTTCATCGATTTCGGAGAAAGAATCCAAAGAGGTATACAATTGTTCAACTTGAGTGTTTCGATCGCAATACGAGCGCAACGTACTGTCGCTCTTGCAGGCAGATCCAAACGCTCTCCAAGCCAGCAATAAGCCTCCAAATAATTGCTCTGTAAAAAAAAGCGCCGATCTGAAAACCTTCCAGAATACGCCCGACGTGTAATATGACGGAAAATTTTGCTCTTCTCATTTCACGATTGACACCACGCCATCACCACCACCACCGTTTAACGTTCTACCATCTCTGTTCTTGTTGTTGTTGTGAATACACGCGTGGTCCGAAATATAATTATGCGCACGCCGTACAAACCACACCCGCGCACCCACCCACCTCCTCCAAAAAAAAAAAAAAACGCACCCAGTGGTGGGATGAAGTAATGGACATTTTTAACGGGGTACGAACTGAAATTCAATTTTACTTTTTCAATCTGTATGTCTCACACCACGTGCACATGTTGCGATCGTTCTCTTGAGTGTGGCGTTGGCTTTTGCACTTGCACCAGTACAAGTCACGCGGGTACTACGATTTGTGCACTTCCTCCGTTTGCTCTGTGTTACAACCGAACGGTGTTTAGAGTTGTGCTAACTATTCCATTACATATCACCAGCGACGCTAACACAATAGTGGCTTCCCTAACACGGTACAAAGTAATGCGAATGTGTTGAGAATAAACTTTGGCTTTGTCGGAATGTATTATAAAACCACATATATAAGTGTGTAGAATGAATGGGTTTTAAATACTGCTATTGTTTCATGAGCCTTTCGAGAATATCGCAAGCATCGTTTGGATTAAAGATTAAAAGCTTTGAAACATAAACACATATTTAAACACTCATCCAAAGACTCTTGTTTCACCACACTAGCTGACATGTGCAAATAATCTATTTTGTTTTATAACACACACTAACACTGGTTCCTCGAAGACGATATTTTAACACTGCCATCAAACTACAACGCTGTAACGCTATCTTTATGCTGCTGCTTGCATTTCCATGCCTTTTGCCAGGGAACGCTTCTTCAGTGCGTTTTTAACTCCAACTCTAAACGTCACCTTTCTTCACAGCAACTGGAGCATCAGAAGCTAACTACGAGCAAAACCTACACGGAAGGAAACTTGTCGAGGTAAGAGGATGCGTTGTGGAGCATTTCGCTTACGCTTACGGCCGGTGAGGATCAGTCTAATATGTATTGTTTTCTCCTCTCTCCCTTCCAGAGCCCTTAAGGAGCAAGGATACGAAAGCGACTCGACGCTCGTGTTCCGAAAGCGTGATCCGCCCGTCAGTTCGGCGCTGAGCCCGGTGGAGCAGAAGCAGCACTACAAAACCATGCAAGCCGGCGGTGAGATCCCACTGCAGGGTTTCCGCAAACCGGCTCCGGAGCGTCCAAAAGGTTAGAGCTCGCACTTTGACACGCTTTGGTAACACTTTGGTAACTCATCTTCCATGCCACATCACTTCTTTCTGTACATCTTTCTACGCCTACTAACTGCCCTCATGAGTTCATGAATTCTTTCTTCTACGATAACCATACGGGAGGCGGGTTTTCTATCTTTAACCTGGAAAAAAAGGTGGATAAATAGTGGTGGAGGGAAGGTTGGGGCTTAACAAGCGGGGTTTGTGGTGGACACAACCGGTTTGTAGGGTAATTTGATTCTGTAGCGACTAGAAGCAACGACTAAAACACAGTTCTCTTTCAAAGCAATGCCTACTGAAGTGTGAAATTCGCACCAAAGAGTTTGACGCACCTCGAACCAGACGGCTATCGCCAGTGTGTGCGTGTGTGTGTGTGTTTTTGCCAGCATCTTGAGTGGATCACCGGAACGTGTGAGTGTGAGAAAAAGGGTTTTACAAACCTGGCACCTGGCGCACCGAAACCGCATCCTCCAACCCGAGAGAACCCATTTTTGATGAAATTATCTCCGGGCGGCTCTGCCCTGCATTGGCCTTCCCCATTTTTCCCCCATTCGTTTTACCCAACAGATCTGCGCGAGGACGAGATCGAGCCGGACGTGACGGTGGAAATTAAGGAAAGCGGAACGAATCCGTTTCTGTCGCGCGAGAACATCGCGTGCTATCCGATCACCAACATTCACCGGCCGCTCGATATGTTCGGTTCGTTTCCCAAGGAGTCTCGGACGTTTGTGCCTCCGGTACCGCCGAGCAGGAAGTCGTCGCGTAGTAACTCGACGCTCAAGATCATGTCGCAGGTCAAAACGAACACCTTCGATCGACGCACGATCCTCGAGCGAACGACAACGTCGACGCAGCAGCAGCAGCAGCAGTCAAAGTTTCGCTCCAAATCGGCTGGTCCACTGTTCTTTGGTGCCTCCTCGGGTTCCACAGCCCTGATGAAGGAGGAGAAAAATCACGAAAACAGTACGCGCGTCGCATCGAAACGGTACGCCGGCGGAAGTAACTATCGGGCGAGCTCGAGCAGCCCGACGGGCCAGCAGCGAAAGGCTAGCCAGAGCCCGGTCGCATTCGGACGAGGCATCTCGAAGGAGCGCACGTTCGCGGAAGAAAAGAAGCGCATCGAGGAGAAGCTGCCGAAGATCGTGTCCGTGTCGACGAGCATTCTGCGCAACCCGGAGCTGAAGTCGCCGAACGAGGTTAAAAAGGCACTGCGCAGCTCCTATCTGCCGATCGTGGGAAGTGCCGTGGAAAAGCCGGAAAGGTCGTCGCTGAAACGATACTCCTCGAACGCGACGCACCGAAGTGCCTCCAGTATTTACTCTTCCAACAAGAGCTTGAACCGGGTGCTGTCGCCGGCTACAGCGTCGCACAAAAGGGACGAGGGAAAATCGTACAAAGTCACGGTCGCACTAGCGCCCAACGCAAAAGGAAGGATGGACGCTTCGCACCAGCAACTGCAAAAGAAGTCGGCCAATCGTAAACCGTACAGCGGTCGTACCCACACACCCACCGTAACTATCAAAACTAGCTTCCAGAAGGCGTCGAAAGCGTTCGGCATCAAGAGCAAAACGGGCTCCACGCAAAGCCTCGCCCGTACGAGCTCGACGTACTCGATTGATTCCACCAATTCCAAGTCGCGCCGATCGCGCATCTCGTACATTCCGGCCAGCACGATGGTTTCGGGCGTCCGAACGCAGCCCAAGATTGTGCACAAGGTTTACGCCGGTGCCAGTCTCGATCGGGGGCTTAAGACGCTGACCAACAGCAAAGCGTCCCCTTCGGTGGCTGGACATCAGCGCGAAGTTTCGCGCAGTGATGGTGGAGGAGGTGCCTTCTTTCAGAAACTGTTCCTGGGAGGACCATCACCATCGGCCGGCGATGCGGGCGAGGGTGAGAAAAAACCGGCCAGTGTGCTCGAGAAGGCCCGCATGTGGAACAACCTTTCGTGCCGTTCGGAGCCGTCGCTGAAGCAATCGAACAACTACTACCTGGCGCAGGCGAAACCCGTGTCGTCGTCGAAGTTCAAAACACTGGACAAACAAGATCACGCGACGCAATCCGCGTCCTTTCAGGTCACGCGTCATGGAGCTGGTGATGTGATCGAGCAGGTGCACCGGTTTGAGTCGATGATCAAGCTCACCGATAACGCGGAGCAGGAAGATCAGCATCAGTTTGGCTACGTACGGGGCCGACGGATGGAGATCGATTACCGATTCCACGAGCGTAGCCGCAGTGAACCTCCGGCGGAAACGACGACGATGACGATGACGACCACCACCACGAGCACGATCATACAGGAGGAGCTGATCGGTACGAATGCGCCACGGACGATCGTTGGACGGCGGTGTCAGGTGGCGCAGCGTACCTCCCGGTCACCCTCGTGCCGCCGTATCCAGTATCTTAAGGGCAAAGAAGGGCAGGTGAAGAAGATAGTTCGCGCACGCAGCCTCAGCGGTGGGCAGCGGGTGCGGCAGGAAAAGCCGAACGAGGCGCTGGTACGAAGCCACTCGCTAAACCTTAGCCAGGAGCCCGGTGTGTCCCGGAGCCGGTTTCGCGATCTGAACACCTTCTACAACAGCCTCGAGCGGCTCGGTCAGCTCGAGCGCGTGACGTCGTCCTCGTCGAACGATTTGCGGCCGGTGAGGAGAGCGCGGGACGAAGAAATCATCGACTACGATCTGTGGAAGCTGGTGCGGGTGCAGGAGAAAGCGGAACGCGAGCTGAACCAGCTGAAGAGCAAGCTGAAGCAGGATCAGCGCGAAAAGGATCTGTTTTTCTTGCCCCGCGATCCGGAGGAGGCACGCTGGAGAAGCGATCTCGATACGGGGCTGCGCAATCGCGAGAAGTCGGTCGAAGATCTGAAGTGCATTCTGACCGAGCAGGCGCTCAGCTTTGAGGATGCGAAGCGGCGAGAGCTCGAAACGCGCAAAGATCACTACAAACCCCTGTGGCGTGGTTCCTCCGTGATCGATGTCGCTTCCCAGCTGGTGGAGAAGTATTCTACGGCGGGTGAAAAACGCGACATCGAACCGCAATCACTGGACATCATCAGCAGCAACCTGCTCAGCACGCTGTCCGGTGAGCAGATGAAGAAGTTGAAGAGCCAGCTGAGTGAAATCTACAGCGGTGGCGGTACGCACCGGGAACAGCAGGCGACGGTAACGACCTCCCGCCTGACGGAGGAGGAAACGCATCAGGCGCAGGAGCAGTACGTGATAAATGTCCCGGAGCGGGCGAGCCGACTGGAAACGCTACTGAAAGTACGCAGCCATTCGGTGCTGACGCAGGATCAGATAAATCCCAGCCAGCTGCGTAAGCCGTCCACCAGCGGCAAGAGAGACGACCCCAGCAGTCAGACACCAAAGGCGCCATTTGAAGGTGCTCCCGTGCACTCGAAAGCGGTGGATCGTGCGACCCTCTCGCGGACGCTCTGCCAGGAGCTGAAGGATAAGATACTGGAGAAGCATCACACGCTGCCATCGGTGGGTAAGAAGAAGAAACACGCACGGCCGTCCATCTTGCCGAAGGAGGAACTGCGGTTCCCCGCGGTGGAACCAACCAACGACCAGGAACCGGAGATAGTCCCCGCGACGCGCAAGGAACGTCCACACTCGTACTGCGACACGGAAAGCATCTCGTCGGAAACATCCAACAAAACGGTCATCTTCCGCAGCCAATCGCTGGGCAATGCGGCCGATGTCGTACCCGCGGAAGACATCAAGACGAAGATTAAGTACTTCGAGGAACGGCAGACGGTGGAGGAAACGCCGACGGTGACGGTTTACCATGCGCGCGAAGATTCCTCCCTCTCGGAGGACGAATCGGGCGTGCAGCAGCGTGAACCGAGCTCGCAGCAGGCGAAATCGAACGAAACGCGTGGTTCGATGGTGACGCTGTCGCAGTCGTTTACCGACCTGAAGGATCTGTTTGGAGAGAAGCGTTCGGTGTCCTGTTCCGCTTATACAGCGTCCTCGCACGAACCGAAGCGGGCACCTGCGCGAAGCGTTTCCCCGAAAAGGTTCACGTTCCGGTCGCGCAGCTCCACTCCGGACTATGCGACCTGCATCCAGACGGGTGAGGTGAAAAAGATCAAGGATAAGTTCGAGAGTTTGGATGTTAGTATCTGGCGCCAGCCGGTGGACTCTCCCGGAGCTAGCCCGGAGCGCCAGTATCAGAGTGATTCCGAGCTGAACCACTACCCATTCGGGGAGGGCGAGAAGGTGACCTCGGCTGGGGGAGCGTCGACGATCGTACGCCATCACGAGCAGGGCGATGTGTCGCGCATCACGCACAAGTACGAGCTCCAGTCGTCCGGACGTTCGGCGCGTGGTCGCAAGTCGCGCAAGGAGCGTGTCATCTCGCCGATACCGAAGAACCCATTCCGCAAGGACGATCGCTTCATGCCGCACATAAACGTCATCAGCAAGACGGCATCGTTGAAGCGAGAGATGAAACCGACGCGCACGGTCGGTCCGACGACGTCGCAACAATCGACGCAGGCGAAGAATGACGACGACGCTGGCCGGCAGCAGCAGCAGCAGCGTGGTGGTGGTGGCGGCGGCGGCGCCACCCGTCGCAGTGCGTCCTCCGGTAGCGAGGAGTTCGAAAGGCTCAAGAGTAAGTTTGAACCGCGGGCGGAGCTTTCGTTGCTCGGGAAGATGTACACCTCCGCTCCGGACGTCCGGGAGCTGAAGGACATCTCGGGCTATCTGTCCGGGGCGTGGATCGCGCACCAATTTCCCCGACCCACCGACAATGCACGCTCGCTTGCCGCACCCGAAAGGTCCGGACCGTCGGGCGGGCGTATCGTACGCAAGCGGTCGGCTCCAAGTCCGGGATCGCAACAGTCGGCATCGCTGCGTTTGCACTCCCCTTGCTCACCAACCCCGCCGGCCGACTGTCTCAAACGGTTTTACACCACCGGAGACGCCGGGGACGACGAACGGAAGGCCACGGTCCACGAGCGTCCCAAGTCCGACCGGCGTCTCGAAGCCGAAGCGCTCTGGCGAAAGATCCAGTCGATGACGGGAAACCACAGGGCCGTGAACGCGCCACCACCCGACAAACCGTCCGTTACATTCGAAGGTTTTACTTTGCTTACTTTAACACTCTTTTTCCTACATTCACCGGTGCCCTGTCCACCATCACCGCAAGAACTCTACTCTTCTTCCAGTCCCTTTCGTTGCACAACCTGTGTGTGTGATGATGTTTCCAAGCGTTCTATGCGGCAATTCATCATCTAACCCATAGCTCCATGTCATTCCTCGGGGGGCTGTACATTGCATTGGGAAATCGGGTACGCTTAACTTGCCCGGAACGCGCTGCTGAATAGTTTAAGCCACTCTCTGTACGCTAATCCCAAACAAACTTCTCATCTCAATCGCATCGCATCCATACAACATCGTTTTTTTTGTCTCTACCCGTGTCCCGACGTGATTGCATTGTCTCTTCGATTCGTTTGCGCATCCTCCCCCCATCTAGAACCGCACATCACGTTTCCTTCGCCCCCCATGAAAGGAGCACAACCACCACCAACACCACCACCACCACCACCACCAACAACCTTAACTTCATCTCCGTTCACCGCTAATGGCGCAGGTGAGTCATGTTTGACGAGACGTTTTGGCAGAGGCAGCAGCAGCAACAGTACCAGAGAGCAATGGCAAAATGGCGTCCACAAGCGATCCGGTCCACTTGGGTCACCAGATCATCTTCCTCTCATCGCTTCCTTCTTTCTTCAGTTGCGGTTCTCCCACAATCAAACCATCGGCGATAGATCAGTGGATTCAGCTTGTTTCAGCTTCGATCGCTAGTATTGGGGACATTCGAATCCGTATTGGATTTTGCGATTAGATCTGTTTACTGCAACATTGAATCCAGCTTGAAATAGGCTTTCTAAACACACCTGCGATCCGCTCGAGAATAGTGGTTTAGATGACACATGTCAATCACATCGTAGCAACCGGTTAGTCACATAGTAACATCACGACGGACAAACGCACGCGCACACATACACACATGCTTTCTTGTGCTGCTCTGAGTGCCCGATTGCCTAATGGAAGCCATCGGTACCACCACCACGGGCGCGCGCGAGCGGGCCCGTAATTGGTGAAAGTTAGAAGGGCTGTCGAAGGTGAAAGTAATGCACCACCGCTCCGCTCGTTCCCGTAAACAGCTGATTTTTATTGCCTTTGTCTCCAAACGCGCGACTACTTTCCGGGCTGCGAAGCGGTGCCAGAAGTAACGCGTAAGTAACAAAGACATCGGCACAATGTATGACGAACGTATCAGGTTCCTTTGATCGAGCAATCCGCAACCTGAGCTGGCAGGTGATCAAAAGAGACGTAACTTGCTGGGAGCTGCTTCGACGGTAGTACACCACGTGGCACGTAGAGTGGCCGGACTTTCTTATTATGTCTAAGCACGGGCCAGCACCGGTGATTGTTTACGGTTTAGCGTAGCCCTTTAAAAAGTATTTCGGCACGAACTTGGCACCGCGTATGCAAAACAAAACATTAAAACGCACGTACCGATAAGCGGGCAGGCAGTAGAAGCACGAGAAGCAGAGATCATCGAAGAGTATGCTCGCGCGCACGAAAACAGGTGAGCACGCGGAACGTAAACCGCGAAAGCTCTTCACCCCGAGAGCCGCAGCCTAAGCACGTTGCGTTGCATTGGCCACCGTTGCGCGGGACCAGAGGGAGAAGGGGTTGCGAATGATGGATATGCGAGTCGCGCCTGGCTTTCGGTCCCGGGTTCCACCGTCGGCGAGCGTTAAGGGTCGCATCACTCGTTCGGTTGCTTTCGAGTGCGTGTGATTCACGGGCGTTTACGAGCGAATATGTTTGCAGGTTCGTTCACACTGTCTGCTTATCTGTTGTGTTTGATTCCCCCCCGGTGTTGGTGAATAGTGTACCTTGGAGACCGATTTTGGTTGTTCGAGCAAGAGTTCTAAGTTTATGTGATGTGGTCTACAGTACCGGATCCAAAACTCCAAGCTGTCAACGTGTGCCGAACGGTGCCCCTAAAACGATTCGAAATTTATGATCATAAATTTGTGGTGAAGTGAAGTTTTTTTATTTACCAAATCGAAGCACACGCTGCCATCGAACCAGCTCACTTCCTCGTTTCGTTCGCATCTTGCAACACACGCTGTAGCTTAGGCGTGCGTTGCTATGGGTGACGTAAAGTACGCCGACTATCGACCTAATAGAGAATAAATAAAACAACAACACACAAGTTGCGCCATTTTCTCAAGGCACCTCCATCCGTGGCCGTAGTCATCGGTCGTTACACGCGTTGAAGATTTTCCAACGAACGGCGCCCGTGACGATTGTTCGAATCGAAGCGTAAGTCGTGGTCGTGTGAATATCATCAGCGTTCCGCGTTAGGAAACCTTTGCCGACATAACAGATAAATGTCACCGGTAGCTTCAGAACGAAAATGCGCGTAACTTTCGTGATTAAAAGTGTCCCGAAAAGAGCTCGCGAACGTCGGGGTAAGTGTGTGCCTTGCGAACCTTGCACCCGAAGGCCTGCTGTTTTGTGTAAATTGCTTTATTTTACACGGTTTGTTTTGTTTAGCCCTTGTTTGTAGTCATTTCGGTGCACGGTAGCTTCGATCACGGCTTTATCCTGCAATCTTCCCAGTGAGAAAAGTGTCCAAAAAAGTGTTAATAAAGCCACAACAGTGCGCAATTCGCACGACAAACGGCTTTATTAAGGTGTTACTATCTAAATTATTTGAAGAGCAATCATAAAACTCAGCGTCGGAGTTACAATTACAGCACCTGTGCAAAGAGTGCGTTCGAAGATCGTTCAACTTTGTGTTATAGCAGGAGAGGAAAAAAACACCGACAAGTTTTGTTGGGATTTTTTGTGCGCTCTTCGGTTCCGTTGATATCTCGACCACGCCTGGACATTGAGAGAAAAAATGTACCGTTTGCAAGCCACGATAGGCGGACTTGTAATGAATGAAACAACAGGCAGGCTGGAGATAGCAACAGCAAAAGGCAAAAAACAAAAAAAAAAGCGCAGATCCCCTTTACACATTGAACCCATCGTAAAACAACGTTATGAGGTTTTCTTGCCCGCCTCGCCATGTAACAGGTTGCGGCTCGTCTCGATGCCCATTTTTGCTTCTCTGTATGGTCAGACACGAAATTTTTCATATCGCTAACCATACCCGGACCCCATGCACGTACTTTAAGCGGCCTGTGCTCGGTCTATTTACATGGGAAAAAGGGGTAGGTTAAAGCGAAACAAGCTTCCGAAACCTTCTTCCCCGGTGGGGAATAACGTTTTAGCAAAGCGGCTAATTGCGTACTACGGGCGCGTGGTCATATCACAAACACTGCTCGGCTCTCTCGACTCCGGTTGCTTTCCCTTACGCCAGGGGTCAGGTTGCCTGGGAGGTGCAGTTGATAAACAAGCTTGCGATGATGGGAAGTGGGAGCGGACGGTGGTCAAGGTATAAAAATATGATACTTGGGGCAACGTGAGGCGACGGATGGACTTTAATTTCCCATACGATAGGACCGGACACTGAAGGGTTGGGTGGGCTGCATAGTGAAAGTAATGCAAAACAACATCGAATCCTTAATTATTAACTGGAAATGAAACGTACGCCATACCGTCTTCTTTCCGGTACAATTTTTCTCCCACCTGATAGCAGAGAGCAGGTCCATCATTTCATTGGGATAGTTCACCAAACAGTATTATGATTTCTACGTAGCGATTGCTTCGTACGCACGGTTCTACTTACGTTAATTGGAATAACATTCCCACACCGAACACCGACACACGCGCCTTTCGTACTCCACAGAGTCCCCGCGTCGCTACATCGAGAGCGATGTCAACATCCACTACAAAACGCCCATCCGGTTCGAGTACAAGGAACCGATACCGGACGATGAGCTTGCCTACCGCCAGGCGGAGCATATGCGGCGCGTGTACCAGGAGGAACGTCGCCGGAAGTACATCCACGAGCTGGAGGATATGCACTCGAGGCGCCACATGGACAACATTCTGCCCTCGCAGAAGTCGCCCATCCCGCTGAACCGCTACGATGACTTCGCGGCCGATCTGTCCCCGAAACCGCACGTGGTACAGACGCCGAAGACGATCGCACGAGCGTTGTACAACTTCCAGGGGCAGAGCATAAGGTGAGCACGCTTGATGGGAACGGTCTGGGACGTTGAGGTGTACTAATAAGCCACTTCCACAGGGAACTGTCTTTCCGGAAAGGCGATATTATCTACTTGAGACGTCAGATCGACAAAAATTGGTACGAAGGCGAGCACAATGCGACGGTTGGACTGCTGCCGGCGAACTATATTGAGGTTAGTCAGAGTTTGGTTACATTACAAACTTCTGTCCGCTCGTCATTTCGTAAATGGATTTGAAAAAAATGTTCTACAAACTCCGTTAGATCCTTTAAGCCCCCTAAATCATTATTGAACCGTCATCTAAGTTCATCTATGAATCATAAGATAAGATCCTTAAGATAGTTACTCTTTAATGGTTCGTTTTTTGTTCAGATTCTGTCCAGAGACAACGCTAACATGAAACCCCTGCCGAAAAAACCGACCCGGGAAGGGAAGGCACGGGCAAAGTTCAACTTCACCGCACAAACTGCCGTCGAGCTGTCGCTGCTAAAGGGCGAACTGGTGACGCTCACACGCCGCGTGGATGACAATTGGTTCGAGGGCAAAATAGGCAGCAAGAAAGGAATCTTTCCGGTATCGTATGTAGAGGTGAGACTTGAAGACAAACGAACATCAAACAGTGTGTGGTAAAAACTTTCTTGCGGTTGTTGTTTTTTTTTTGTCTACCCTCCAGATACTGACCGATATAGACGGTGAGGAGAGCTACGACATCGAACCGATTGTCAGCCGTCCGCAGTCCGCACTCGGAGTCACAAGTCAATCATCGCAAGCACTCACGACGCACTACGATAACTCGCACACCAATGGACGTATTTCGCCCGGTATCGTGCGTGAGACGAAGACGATACAGAAAACGGAAGTTCTGCACGTAGACACATCCAATGAACCTATATCGTAAGCGCTTACCTTAATGTACCTCTTGAGTGGTGCTCTGAGATTTAATTGTTTTTTTTCTCTTGTGGTCGGTCTCATCTTTCACAGCTACCGGGCGCTGTATAACTACAAACCGCAAAATACGGACGAGTTGGAGCTGCTGGAAGGGGACGTCGTGTACGTGTTGGAGAAGTGTGACGATGGTTGGTACGTTGGGACATCGGCACGCACGGGATGTTTCGGAACGTTCCCCGGTAACTACGTGAACAAAGTTTGAACGGGTTGGGATAATTTTACGACAGTAAGAACGTTGGAAAAGTGATTGGCACGAAAAAAACGAGCAGCAACACACCGAAGCATCACGTCGTCGCGAAGCAAACGAAGATACCCATGCCAATGTTACACCTAGATTTGTGATGCAAACAAAGCGTTATACCAAAAACAACACACAAAAGGAAAAGAAACTAGAATGGAGACAAACAACTAATTCTATCAAAAGTAGTGTCTTGCTAGTCATAGTGATATCATCCATTTTTTAACAATACGAGTAATAGTTGGTCAATGCGTACAAATTGAATGCCTCTTGAAACCAGACAGTAACTTTTTTAACATTTGCCTACTATCAGGTAACAATCGTACGGAAAGCATGTCGACTCGATGTCGCGAAAATTTCTTGCAAAACAAACGTGCCTTCGTGTGAAGCAATTACGCAACCCATTACCGACTACGACGACGACGGAGTCTTTCAGACCAGTTTGGTACAGATAGCTCAGAATGCCTTACGAGTTTTCATCGATACGGTTTACGGATTTCTATCAGTTCATGGAAGATTATTCCCGATCTAGAGGAAGTAGCGCAACGGTTTGTGGTCTTCAAAGGAAAAAAACCCTACAACCCTCGTTGCCTTCCGGAAATGGCTTCAAATCTCACCTGAATATCTCATCCATTACTCATTTTATATTGCACAAAGAGAAAATTACTGTTTTGAGTGAACATTGACACTTACTCACACAATTTCACCCTTCGTGTACAATCAGTTCGCCGTTCGAGGTAGGGTGCCAACGTAGCAGGCGTTGTGTGCACTACCGGCAGCATTCACGTCGGCGTGCGTGCGTGATCCTCAGATGAAACAAAACTAACCGCCTAACACCCAGTTAGATACGTTTAACTACACCGTTGTCAATGTACCATTGGCCCACATAGCGATAAATGTTTTGAGAACCAGCAAACAACCTATCAGATACTAAAACTATTAAATATCTCACTTATTCACAATGTGTATTAGAAAAGCATACGTCCCCCGATACGTTCTACTGACACCAACTACTAGGAGTGGTTAAATTAAAAATAAAACCCAGGCAACTAATAAATACACATGGTTTTAGTTAATTACACCCATATCCGAACACCCGTTTCACTGGATTCATTTGAAATTCAAAACAAAACCCCTACGGCCGTTTCCTTTGTACCGTAACGCACCGTAACGTAACGTATAACAAATGCTGCAGCATTTTGACAGTTGCCGTCTGTTGCCCTTTCTTCGGGTTTATTGGGTATGAAAATTTTCGTTTCCCAGTAGGCCATGCTCTGATCACGGTAGTATGATATAGATCAAAATTCCCTAAATAAATTATTCGCTCAATATCAATGTTAATTTGATTGTGGAGCTAAAACAAAATTTCATTTTTTACCCTCAAATACATACCACGCTGTGCACAATAGCAGAAACTGGTTTATTCAAGTGTTTAGTGTTCCACCAAAACAGGACGATTTTTGTATGCAATTTGACGTCTAATGCAATCTACATGCCGATCACAGAGCACAGCCTTATATTTATGTGTAAAACGCTGCTGGTGTAAGGCGAACGTGTGAAAAAGGGTCATGATTAAAACGAATCATTTTCGTCGCTTAATTTACGATTGTGGCGAATCGTAGTTAGTTTAGTAACGTAACAAACAATCATCTACAGGACGTGCTTTCAATCATGTGGAATACAGCCGCAACTATGGGTAAATATGGGCATGCCAATCGAAGAGTGCTTTTTGTGCGCGTGTGTTTTTTTTCTTTCATTCATTATGTTTTCATCAATTCCTTGGTTTGTGAATTAGTTTCATGATATTTTATACTCATAATCGTAAGATGAATGGACAAAGTTCAACAGAATGGCACTAATATGTTACCATAACCACTCGATTCGATTATAAATAATGCTCCAAAGAGCTCCATGTCTGCATTCCAGCCGAGACAGACTCCCACCCTGTTTGACAAACACACAGACACACACTCGTATAAACACACATACACAGCATCTGTAGACAAACCAGCAATTTTGCAGATTTCTTAAAAAACATTGATGAAAATCGTGATTAATCTCACTGAAATGCACAAAACATGTACGGCAAATTGTGCGCGTTTTTATTTTTAGAACCAAAAGTTCCAGATTTGTACGAGTTTTTGGCGGAAGCCGAATTGCAGCAGTATTACAATTCACTGAAGTAAGTCTCTCAAAACCCCACCCCACCCCCGAAGACGGTGCGTTAATAATAGCAAAACCAACTATACTCCCAACTCCGGTGCAAAACAGGAACGAGCTCAAGATTACCAACGTCACGCATCTGAAGTATGCCACCGACGAGGACCTGCGACAGGTGAGCGGGTTATCGCGCCCCGAAATCAGACGCTTACGGAAGTATTACGAAAAGTATTACCCGCACGGCTATCTGAACAAGATCCGTCGGCTGCTGCAGACACCGCGCAAGGATGAGCCGAGTGCCAGCAGTCCAACCTCCAGCATCGAACCGATCAAATCCTGCCCGTCGCCGAGCAAAATCCCGAACAACAAACATATCATACCGCCGGATGCAATTTGCGTCAACAAGCAGCTCGGCACGGGCGAGTTCGGTATCGTGCAGCAGGGCGTGTGGACGAACGGTTCCGAGCGCATCCAGGTGGCCATCAAATGCCTTTGCCGCGAGCGCATGCAATCGAATCCGATGGAGTTCCTGAAGGAGGCGGCCATGATGCACTCGATCGAGCACGAGAACATCGTGCGGCTGTACGGTGTCGTGCTCGACACGGAATCGCTGATGCTAGTGACCGAGCTGGCGCATCTGCGCTCGCTGCTCGAGTGCCTGAAGGATCCGGGACTGCGCGTCAGCTTTCTCACCGTGCCGACGTTATGCGAGTTTTCGTCGCAAATCTGCAACGGCATGATGTACCTCGAGAACAAGCGCTTCATCCACCGGGATCTGGCCGCCCGGAACATACTGGTGTTTTCGAAGAATAAGGTAAAAATCTCCGACTTTGGGCTGTCGCGGGCGCTCGGCGTCGGCAAGGACTACTACCAGACGAACTTCAACGTGAATCTCAAGCTTCCGATCGCCTGGTGCGCGCCGGAGTGCATCAACTTCCTGCGCTTCACGCACGCCTCGGACGTGTGGGCGTACGGGGTTTGCCTGTGGGAAATATTCTCCTACGGCTTCCAGCCCTGGGCCGCGCTGACCGGGCACCAGATACTGGAGGCGATCGATGAACCGCATTACCAGCGGCTAGAAAAGCCCGAATGCTGCCCGAAAGAGTACTACGCGCTGATGCTCAAGTGCTGGCAGCACGATGCGGCCAAGCGACCAAAGTTTAGCGAGATTTTCCTTATGCTTCCCGACATCAAGCCGGAACAGCTGAAGACAATCGTGGCGTACAGTGAGCAGAAGAAGGATTATCTCATGTACCGGCAGGGTGAAATCATTACCGTGCTGGATAAGAGCGCCAACGCGCCGTACTGGAAGGGTGTGCTGAATTCGGGCAAGACGGGCCTGTTCAATCCCGCCAACACGGTCGCCTATCTCGACAGCCTGCCGTCGTCGGTGAACCGGGACAGCTTCTGCCGCACCGCCGAGCGTTCCAGCAAGCGAAAGATCCGCACGGACATGATCTCGCGCCCGCAAAACGATCTGAAGCACACCGGGCACGTCGGTATCGATGGTGTTTCCTTCGGTGACGTTGCCTTCCTCTCTAGCCCGCAAAATGTAAGCTCTTTACACGTGCCTCAACGCGCGCCGATTGACCCCTCCTAAAAAATTTGCCCTTTTTGCCATCCCATTCTGCAGCTTCCACGCCAAATCGTCACACCGTACAAGCCTTCGGAGGACCTGGAGCAGACGCCGTTGCTACTGCCACCGACCCCAACCAGCCCGGACTCGATACAGACCGCGAGCGGATACTTTTCCGAAACGCTCCAGCTGGCGGGCCACCAGTCGTTTATCAGTGCGGGTGAAAACAATCATCACAGCATCATCGACCACGGCGGCACGCACACGGTGGACGGCGGGGGGATGACGGTTAGTTCGTTCGATTTCCGCAACAGTGGTTTCAAGGATTCGAATCCGTTCATCAACGCGGATGACAACGGAGACGGCATCGCGGCGTACAACAATGCTGTGGCTGTAAGTTAGCCGCGCGTTCTCCCCCTGCGGAACTGGAACTGGGAAATATTTAGCTCCTTTTGTTTCCCTCGCAGGGTGGTGCAACCGCATCGAAGGAGGGACAGAGTCAGCACGAGTATCACGAAATCTCCGACGACGATATGGTGGCGGAGAAAGTGTTCGACCAAGGCCCGTCGCTGATGGACGAAATGGAGCACGTGTTCAAATCGATGAGCACGATCTCGGAGCAGACCGTACCACTGTCACCGGACGCGGAGAACGTCAACATGCGGAACGAGCTGGCCGAGCTGACGTCGAAGATGAGCCGCAAAAATAGTGCTTCCAACAGCTCGGCCACGTTGGGCCACAAAGGTGGGTAGAGAAGGAGAAGGAGGAGGAGGAGGAGGTGGGAAGCTAACGAAGGTTTCGGTTTCGTTGTTCCAGGAAGCAAATCAAAGTCGAAGAAATCGGGCACCGTGAAGCCGATTTCGATGAAGGATGAAAAACTCCTCAATCAGGTGATTGAGATGGCAAACGAAATAAGTGCCAAGTAAGTGGGCAAACCAAAAGACGAAACGAAAACAACGAAACAACGTTCTTATTCGATCGAAATTCCCACCACCCCCCAGATCCATGACTGACCTAGTGACGGACGCGAACCAGCAGACGTCGAGTCCGAAGCGCAAATTTAGTTTCCGCTTTCCACACATCCACAACGTAGTCGGGGGCGATGGGTTGCGCGGTTCCTCCAATGGGAGCATCGTCGGCAGCCAGGGCCACGCAGCCGGGCTGGCCGGCGGAACTTCATCCCACGCCGGTCGCAGCCTGATGCAGGACAAGGAGCACGGCATACTGGGCGGAGGGCACGCCGGACCGAACCATCCGCACGGGTCGAACACGCTGGCCAACTCGTACCGCGAGAAGCGCAACTTTTCTCAGGAAGTCAACAACGTGCCCGATTTGCAGGTAATGTATCGGGGGGAGGAGGAAAAACGTTGCGAACCCTCTTGGAAATCCCTTCTTGACGCCATCGCAGCAACCGGCAATGTAATGTGTCGTTTTACATCCGCGGGGGAAGTGTGTTTCATTTCGCATCGTGTACTGTACTTTCTCTCATGGCCTTCTGTTGGGCGACTCCCTTCCCGATGTTCATACTATTGAGTTGTTACGTTTAACATCCATCTTTTTTTTCCCCCTTCTAAACACACACACTCGCGCTCGCACACTCAACCTTTCACAAAATCTGCATCTGTCTGGCCATTAATTTTATGTGTTTTCTTTTTCGACGTGTCACCTTCTTCTACTTGTGCCTTCTGCTCGTGTCGTAAACTTTCGTCGCTGTTTCATTCCTTTCACTATCCTTTGTTCACGGTGTGTTTTATCCTTCTATTCATTGTTTGTTTGTTTTATATTATTATTATTTTTTGTCATCATATATGTTTCACAAACACTGCCCTTTTCCAACGTGCACTTTGATCTTTTGTGTTTCTCAACATAACAAACTAACATTTCATGCAACATTTTCCTTTCCGAACTTCGTGGGATATATATGTGTGTGTGACACATTTTACCATAACAACAACATCAACCCATAACCAATACCATAAAACAGTTCATAGACGAACTCGATGACGCCATCGATTTGTAAATGGAACTAACAACAGCAACTCCTTTCTTTGAACTTTCCTTTCGCTTTTCGTCTTCTCGTTCTCGACATTTGTTTTCTGTTTTCTCTTCTTGTCTTACATCCTTTTTGCGGTACTTGTTGTTTTTTTTTGTTTTCTCACTTAAACTCACAAAACACGCACACCCACACTGATACTACAACCGGCGACTTCGGCATTTCACGCGGATTGATTTGTCGTTTGTTTCGCTCGTTATGATTATTTACGGCTCCCGGGGGAGGGACGTTCAACGTGCATGTGTGTGTATAACTTATAACAGCGCTATCGCTCACTGACAGGAATTGAAAGTTGCCTGCACAGCGACATCCGCATACCCCTGTTCGATAAAGAGTCGTCCGATTTTTGTTTCAAAAAATCGCGCGAACTGCTCAGCAAGCAACCGTTTCACATCCTAAACGACGTGTCCGCCGCGGTACAGTCGACCAAGCTGAACGGCAGCAAAACGCTCGACAAGAAGACGCGCGATTTGATAGGCGAAAATTTGCTCGACATCGAGAAAACGCTCAACGCGCTCAACCTGGACTTTCTGCAAACGTACCAGGAGCTGGAGAAGGCCGATTCGGCCGAAACGCTGTTCGCCGAGTGTTACTCCTCGATGATGTGCTCCTCGTCGTCCCCGTTCCAGAAGAGCCCACCGTCGGGTTCGCTGATGCGCAACTCGTCGATCGAATCGTCCAACTCGCGCATCAACTGTGCGCTCAGCGAGAAGGGTTCGTCCGGATCGTCGTCACTGACGGGAAAAAGCCCACCGAACGGTGGCGGCACCGTTGGTAATGGCGCTGGCCGTTGCTACTCGGAGCTGAATGGGACATCGCCGAAGCCGGCCTTGCAGCAAGATCACAACAACAAGTACGGCATCCGGGACTTTAAGTTCCGCTCGTTCGACGCCCGGCCGAAGGAGCGTGCGGATTATTATAACTTCAAGAACGAATACCTCTCGGAGCTGACGCGCAAACAGCAGAGCCAGGTGCTCGGATCGGCCACCGTGTTGCAGCAGACGGCCGCGGCCGGTAGCAAGCAGCAGCAGCAGCACAAAATCAATCAGCTTTACCAGATCTACAACACACCGATGCAGGGACGGAAGTACGAGGACAGCTTGAGCGCCATCACGGCGACGTCCTCGTCCGCGGTACGGCAGCGATCGCTCTCGTTCACCGAAAACTACGAGCTGCGGCCGTCACTGACCCAGGCAACCAAGGCAAGCAAGGCGCAAAGCGAAACCCAGCAGCAACCCGTGACGGCCGCTCCGCCAACGCGCAACGTAATAACGTACAAACCGCGAAGCATCCGGGCGAGAAACTTGCGCCGGCTAAGCTACAACCCAATCAACATGGTGGACAGCTCCTCCTCGAGCAGCGAGAGTGAGCTCGAGCGGAATCTCGCCCACTCGGAGTGTGACATCCGTTCGCGGTTGCACACGACGGCCACCCGGCGCCGCAGGCACCAGTACATGACGCGCAAATCGAACAGCAACAGTGCGAGCAGCCAGGACAAGCTGTACGGATCGAATGCCAGCATCAAGAGTGCGCCCCAGTACAACTACCACAGCGATCGGCATCAGTATTACAATAACTTCCACCATCCTTCCTACCACTATGCGGATGATTTCGGTGTGGCGGACAACGACGAGGAGGATGAGAGCATCTTCGAGTACGGTATGCGTCACGCACGCTCTCAATCGGAAGCTAAGGCAACGCCCAGTACGCTCATCAAGCAATCGACGAACGCGTCCGTGGTGGCCACACCGACCGCGGTGTCGACCACCGGTTCCGCCCTGATTCCGGCCACCTCACCCCAGGCAAGCGGACCGCCCAGCTACGCTAACAAAGCGCTCGAGCGCGAATATCTCTACTCCGAGTTTGACGTGTCGAAACTGACGGGTAAAAGTCCGACCACACAAAGCTACTTCCCAGCAGCGGCAACGGCGGCAACAGCGGCCCAGCAGCAGCAACCGACGGTGGGAGCGAATAAAGCCACGCCCGCAACACCACTCGCCGCACCGCCAGCACCGGTTGCAGCGGTTGCAGCATCGATCGGTGCGCATCTGCAAACCCAACCCCAACCCGGTTTCCAGTGGCCGGAGAAGATACACGGTGCGGTCGTGAAGCACAACGACATGCTGTGGCAGAGACAGCAGAGCGCCGCCGTTCAGCAACCGGTCGCACTGTACGGGAGCGTCGTCGCCCCGAACGAACGGCAGCACTACTCGAGCGACACGTCGTCGACGGAAACGGATTCGATCGACTTTCGGCGGCCGGTGGAGTGCTTGCCGATTATGCCACCCAGTCCGGCCCCGTGAGTCGGAGTCCCGTGGGTAGAGGGTTCTTGAAATGCAAGCGAGAAGAAAGAAACAGCACTATATTGTTTAATCGAAAACACGTTCGGATTATTCTACTAACATTACTTATCAGCATGGCACACTAACGTGGACAATGGCTGCCGAAAAATATCTTAACTTATAACCCTACGTTATATACATGTTTGCAAGGAAGTGTAGGCACTGACGACTTACACCGGTTGCTACACGGTTCAATTGAAGTGAGCAATGTGTGTGTTTTGTGCCGCCGCCGACAGGCCTTGAACATGTAAAATGGGTGTAATGGGAATTACTTTGTCGTTATATCGCCTTACTACTACGACTACGACACGCCTCCAGACATCAATCAAACGCTAGTTTCTGTGGCCGGTCGAGTTGAAATTGCACAAGTATTTGCACTTTGCAGCAATTTATTCACTTTTTTGCGTAACACGCGAGTAGTACATATAAAAGGTAACATAAGTACAGGACGAGGAATTCTGAGTAAAGAGGAAAGGGAACGCGTGGTATGAGGGGAATATTACTAACTTTGAGGTTTTCTATATCGAATGCAACAGACATTCGAATTTGCGTGTGAAATTGCGTGAATTTTTTGATGATTTTTGCAGAAATTCCCATCCAAACATGGCGTGTTGTACACCATTTGATGAGGGATTCAATTCCTCTTGTTTTTACGTTCCAAATTAGAGGAATTGGGTGCGACGATGATGCACAAAAAAATAGGAAATTTGTCTCGTTCATCTTGCGGTGTAAGATGCACACCACATTTCGATAGGAATTGTGTTAAAATCTTCAAAAAAAAACACAATTTAAGAAGTTCACGCCTTCACTGTAAACGAGCCCATATGGCGGATATTTGCGCGTACTGAAAAGGACACTGGGAAACCATTTAACTGTCGTGCAGCAACAATGATGTAGAACCGCTCGGTTCCAATACGTTCGGGTTAGTGTGTTTCAGGGAGTGAGGCAGTTTTCCTCCTGCACCTTAAATCGTAACTATCGAACCGATGTACCGAATATGCATTACTATTGATTGATTAAATTGATACCATTTTCCTGTGCATGGCATACATGTATGTTCTCTTTCGGGGATGGCGCTGTTATAGGGTAACCATGGGAATTCAAAAATGTGTTTTCAAACGTAACTAAGTTGGCTTAAAATTCTACCGACCGCGAGGAGATACCAATGTTTGGCATTTGAAAACAAAAAAGTTTCCTTTCCAGTATCGACTGGCCTTTTTTTGTGATTTTTCGTTTGCGTTTTATAATTTTCGTCTTTATTTCGTTATTTATGTTTTGTTTTCTTTCGTTTTTTTTTGGTTTTCCACTCCCTCCCCCCTTTTTCGCTTCGCGGCCATCCCGTTTTCCGTTTTCGTCCCATTTCGCAGAGCACAATCACGGAAGAGGCACGCATAGCGTACAACAGTCTAGTGGAAAACCCTTCCTCGTCGACGTCCGGTGCTGGGAGCAGCGGTATCACCCCCAGCGGTGGTGGTGGTGTGGGTGGTTTTGCCAGCTCCACCCTACCGCGCGCCAAGCTGACCAACTCGCTAACACTCGCGACGGCCAGCTTCCGATTTAAGGACATCGATTGCTGCTCGCCCCCGACGGAACCGGCACCGAAGTCGCCGGAGTCCCCGGCCGATCTGTTAGGCGTCGATGACACCAGCAATCCGCTGCGTATGATGCGCAACAAAAACTTCCCGATCGTGCCACGCTCGAAGAACAAGCTCCAGCAGGGAACGCAACAGCAGCTGCCCTGGGAAGACCAATCGGATGCGGCGGTAACGGCGGCCGGTGCGACGGCGACGAACCAAGCCGAAAGCCCTAGCTACCTGACGAACCCGGAGTACACGTACAACAATGCGCTTGCTGCCGCGTCGTCGTCGGTCGACGCGCTGGTGGAAGCGGACGGATCGTCTAACAATCCCATCCCGTTGCCGCCGCGCGATCGTAACAAAACCATCCCGATCAATCAGAAGCGGCACGTGCGGAAGTACCCACTGATCATACCGGGCGCCGGTTTGCAGCGAACGTTAAACAAAGTGACGCAGGTAACGCCCGTCGATGAGAAGACAGATGTGTTTGCCATCGTGGAGGAAACCGTTGCGTCATCGACGGTAACGGCGTTGGCAGCCACTGCGACGACGACGACGACGTCGACAACGACGGTAACATCCGACCACGAGCTCGACGATCAACGTAACGATCCGGACGAGAGCAGCAACTTGGACGTGCTGCACAAATCGCTCGATTCGATGAAGTTGAACGAAATCGACGACTTGCCATTGAACGCGACGGAACAGCTGGCACGCAAAAGGGGCTACAGCAAGGAGTTCCTGGAGAATAATTTCCCTCCCACCGCAACCACCCCTTCGTTCCTCACGCTGGACGGTGCGGACGGTGGCGGTCAGATCCAATCGCCGTCGCCGACGACCCTTCCCGCGACCATCCCAGCCGCCAGCGCTATTCTTACCCGTCGCCGGACGGCGAGCGATGCCAGCGTGCTGGCGGCAGGCTCAGCAACATCCCAAAGACGACAACCTCCGCCCCCTCCACCACCAGCCACCCTCACGCTGGTCCCGACGACGGCCGACACCGGACTCGTGCGTGATCCCACCTACGAAAATTTGGACATTTTTCAGACGCACAGCAAATTTTGCATCGATACGGCATCGTTGCACTGCGAATCGATACTGGAGAGTGACGCCGAATCGTGCCCCACCACCACCCTCGTGGGCGGGGTGGCCGGTTGTTCCACCCTAGCCGGCGATATGGTCGACGGGTTCGGTGCATCCGTGCTGTTCGATAGTTCGGTTGCGAAACCGGATGCCACCGATACCGGCCATCCGCTTCCGAAAACGGGCACAAACGAACAACCGGACCACGCACCGGCGCCCAGCGATGGGGAGCTGAAGAAGTCGATGAACTTTGTCAGCTGCGAGGATTTGCTCGAATTTGCCGAGAAACCCAAAGGGCGGGCGCGGGGCCTGGAGTCGGATGAAGTTAGGATCATGTCCAAGGTGCTTGGCAAGAAGGTAAGACTATTTGTGTGCGTGCTAACCACGATTGAACAGCTTGCTAATGGGGAAACTTCCCTTCCACTTGCAGCCGTCACCGGGACAGTGTTTGCTGACGCTGGAATTCATCGACTGGGACATACACAAGGCAATCAAACTCTGTAAGCTACAGACCATTCTCGAGTCGTACAATCTCTCGCTGCAGGAATGCTGCGACGCGCTGCAAATGTACGACTGGGATCTGCACACGACGGCGCTCAAGCTGAAGAGCGGTGGCAGCTCTAGATAAATGCCACCCGTTTGGGGATGGTAGCTAATTGTACGCACACGCAATACTCTTTCTCTAGCAATCTGCCTCATTTTTGTTCGGGCATAACACTAACAACTAAGCCATATATATTAATAACGATTTACGAGTACAAGATTTTTAATAAATATACAAAAAATTTAATACATAGATGATGCCTTTGCCAATCTACTTTTCCATCCTTGAGATCCGAAATGCAAGTAGGTAGGAAATTGTACTAACCTTAGCAATCCTTGGTGCAGCCGTTCTGGATCTAGTAGTTCACGACGATTTTGTCTGACAGCTTCTGTCAGCTTCACTGTTCACAACAAATTAACGCGTGCACAAATTCGAACGAATCGAACGCGATTGACACAATGAACGGAACGGAAATCACTACGAAAACGTATCGAAACGCAACCACAACACGAGTATGAAAAAAACGTTGTTTCGGAGTGTTAACTATGCGCAAGGTAAACAAGCGTTTACGTGTAGTATATCGATTGAAATAACGTAGCGATCAGCTACGCTTAGACAGTGGCGAAACAAACTTTATTAGCCCGACCAAAGCCGATTTAGACTAGCTAACGCAAAACGAATGACTTTTCTTCTGTGTTAAACTTTCCAAATCATAAAGTGCGGCCTCTCTCGAGAAAATCATACGAAAAATCGTAACGTAACGGATAATCGGGCAGTAAACAAAATACGCTCATAAGCTAAACTGATAGAGTACACTTTTCTTAAAAAATATCACTGTACATACCATTGGCCATCACTATGACTACCATGTCCACTAAACCTGGACACATTTAGCTCGAGTTTTTTTTTCGCGGCTGCTCTAATGGGCAGTGTGTCGGTTAGATTCCAGAATTTGCTCAGGTGACTTGGCTTGGATTTGTATTACGTCGTTTGGTTCGCTTCACGGAGTGGAGCCCATTTGACTGCGGGTTTGATCGCGAAATCGTATCGACTTAGTTGGTCCAACATAGCAATCTAAAACGAAACGTAAAAAAGCCTTGCAAATGTGTCTAGCCTCCTTCAGGAAGTGCCTCGCGCGCTTACCTGTTTGCGCACGTATCCAACCAGGAGCTCAAGTTTTTCGTAATCTTCACACCGTCCGCTCAGAAACCGACGCCACAAGGCTGCCGCCAGAGCTTTGTCGTCGTAGCTGATACCCTCGTCGTACGATATTAGCGCCGCCTGGAACTGCTCCGACAGCTGCTGTATCTGTGGACGCACCACGGACGGATTGTCCATGGTGAGCTGTTTGGCGCGGGTCGTCACATCGTTCCACATCGTTTCCACGATGCAGTTGCGCATAAATCGTCCGGCAGCACCCTTTTCAGCGCCTTCGGCCATCGATCGCACTAACAGCATCCACACGTGCAGTTCCGTGATCAAGAACCAGGTGTTGAACGTGTCCGGCATGTCGAAATGTTGGAAAAACTCCGTGTAGTTTATGTGGTCGACCACCGATTCGTACAGCAGGCAGCTGGACACGCGCAACCGTACGGAGGAATTGTCAATCCAGCCCATCTTTTTGATGAAACGCTTCAGAAAACCATCCTTCGCTTCCACATCGTCAATGTTTGTCGATACGGAGGACATGGTGGAACCGGTAGAAATCGCACGCGCTCGTAACGATCGTCCGGTGTCCATGTGAGTGAAATGCTCCAGATGCAATCGGTTTACCACCGCCGTGGTTGTGCAAAGCATGTCCCGGCGAACCTGGAAGAAACATAAACAAACGCCTAAATAGAAAGAAAGAGTGTGAAGAAAAGTAAGTAACTACTTTACCATTGTCGCTAGCCTGGTTGTAGCACGTATCATTATATCTGGATTTTTGCTCCACACTCGAAATCTCGAAACGCACCGATTCGAACAATTTCACAACGAAAATAAACTGCCCGCCTCGACCTTACATAAAGGCGACAAGTAAAGAAACAGTAATGTACGTGTGTGCGTTTGTTGCACTGCACAGTGGTTATCTATAGAACAGGACTCGTTACAGCACCATTATTTTTTCAAATAATTAGGATTTTTAAAATTATTCTTTTAAGCCGTTTGTGCCAAATATTAACTAATTAGTTGCATTCAAACTAATTTTCTCACCAGATAAAATAAAATAAAATTTGATCAATACCACTGTGGTAGCTGTCAAATCATACCGAATTCAAACGTAAACAAACGTGTTCGAAACAGCTGTTGTTTTCGAAACTACAAAACACAACTGAATTTAACTAACAACTACAAACATAGTAGAATCTAAATTAGTGTTGATTCATTTTACTTATTTCATACAGCTGATCTGCATTCACCTAAATAAGCGAATTAGCAAACACAGAATTACAGTAATCATTTCTACTTTTCATGCAATGTTTCATGCTCGTTTTTCGGGGTTTCAATATAATTTATTCATCTTTATTTTAAAATGGGACCGTTGCGTTCCGCATTCATTGGTCCTTTAAGCACTATGTTTCTGGTTGATAGTACGTCGAGTTACAAACAAACTATTCATGTAGTCTAATCGGTGCTTAATTATCTTGATTAAAACGTAAAAACCTTCACATGTACGTTTAATACTTAATAAAGTACGACCTAAAAGACACTGGCTCGTGTTATCGCAACTGTCGTCAGCGGGTACTAAGAGTTGTCAAGTGCCAATTACATTCGCATCCTTCTTATCCAAGCCCCACATCCAAACACATCATCACTACGAAACCGGCTATAGTGCCCCAGGTGGCAATTTGTCCATTATCGCTGAAAATGAATGGTTTATCGGAATGAGTATAGCTTATTAGATGCACAGAAACACAAACACATACCTAGCATGGGCTTCCGGCAGAATATCGTCTGCTACGATATAAATCATTGCACCGGCAGCGAATGAAAGCGCATATGGTAGAATAATAGTCGCCAGACTGACGGCAACCGCACCGAGCACTCCAAATATGGGTTCCACCATACCCGACAGCTGCCCATACCAGAAGCTTTTTCCTAAACTGAAGCCAGCCGCGTGTAGTGGCAAGCTGACCGCCAAACCTTCGGGAAAGTTTTGTATTCCGATGCCAATTGCAAGATTGCTGTAACGAAAACAATAAGGTGGTGGTGTTTAATAAACATTTTAATCCCTCCGCTAATCTGATAAACAAAGCCAATCCATACCGAGCTGCCTCGAATGTGGCCGATTCCGTTGTACCGATGGCACCGAAGCTCACACCCACGGCCAATCCTTCCGGTATGTTGTGCACGGTAATGGCCACCACCAACAGCATGATTCGTTTCCATTGCGATAATTGTGCATCCAGTTGGCTTTGGCTGTTGTTCGTGTAGACCGACTGCTCTTTCACCGACGCCGTCGAGCTTCCTTTCCTTCGCTTGCGCGAAACGCTTCCATGCTGTGCATTGAGACAATCGGCAAAGCTGTCCATACCGATGGCCAACGAATGATCTGGCGCAGTGGGGGCCACTCCAGCGTACGAACTTTTGCCATGCTCGGCCGAAACTTGATCATCCATCGCAATATCCGCCTTATCTTTGTTTGCATGGGTTAAAGCTGCAAATACAAAACAAGTACAACAAAGTTCATCAGTATTTTTTTTTGCTTGAAAAGCATGCATTAGGCAGGACGGAAGAACAAAAAGAAAGAAAAAAACGCTTACCTATCATCATCGTTGGACTGTTGATGCCCAAGTAAGAGATGACTTTGTCAGTGCCATACACAAAGATTGCGCCGAGTAAAAAGCCTACTGCGACGGGAATGAAAGCAAATTCACCTTTGCTTCCGTACATGTGCGAGCTTTCGGCCAGTTCGATTGCCGGTGCCAACAGGGACCAAAAGGAGGCGGCGATCATGACGCCTGCGGCGAATCCAAGTGATATGTCAAGCGATTTTCGTTGGTTGCCCCTTAGCAACACCACCAATCCCGAGCCGAGCGCCGTGAGACTCCATGTTAGGAGCGTTCCCAGCAGTGCCTGTGTGACCGACCCGTAGCCTTGAATCATCGCGCAAGTCTAAACACCGGAACCGGTGAACTGGAAAGCCTGTAACTGAAGCGTTTGTGCTGATGCACAAATGGGCGAAGCGGGATAAACGATGAATCAATTAAGCCTGGAAATGAAAACGTAAAAGTTAATTGTTGCACTGATTGAGCGGAAACCAATATGAGCGAAATCTCACGTACACCACAGTATCAAACTATCTAACAACTTAGAACAATAGCCACCGGAATGTGATGGACAATGCAAGTGACAAACCAGATGAGAATTCTCCTACGGCTCACCCGCGTCTTATATACATACACGTATGAATGCTTCACGAAAAATTAACTTGGGGAAGAGGAAGGAGCACAGCGGTGATGGTGTAAACATATCACCCAGCCTCCTTAGATATGTTGTATGCGCGCGGTGTGACTGTGTAGCCACAACAAAACACCTCTCACCACACCGCACAAAAAGAATACACTCGTTTTCGCTCCTTGTGTCCGATAATAAGTGACACGTTGCTCTCATTCACTGATAAAGGTTGTTCCAGGCGGTTTGATGCCCGATCTCGCACGTATCAGCGATCATGCAGTAAAACTATAAAATGATTAGCCCGCGCGCAGCACGGAGCTAATTGCATCACTAGGCAAACACTAGAGTAAACACTGAATAAAATACGCATATATATACATATTGCCTTTTGTCTTCATAACTGGGTGCAGAGCAACATCATCTGGCATAGAAGAAGTTGCTCGAGGTGGAGGACGTCGTTCCATCCAGAAGATTAAACTTCCGAACCGTCGATGCATCTCTAGTAAAGCCGAACATCATAAAACACCTCACCACGAAACAATATTGATGCACTAAATTATAAAACTCCGTACGTGTAAACCCTGCTTTAGGTACAGAAATTGTTAAAAACTACACAAAGTCAACCTAAAAACTTACTCCGCCAAGCCAGTGCTGTTTTGATTGGTTGCATTAGAAAAAAAATAATCAAGGCTTTTCGGTGTTTGTTTGTCGCAATTGACAGGCGGCAATGGCCTTAAGCTGCACGCAGACGGCAGCAACATGTTCGGATTGAAAAATACGTTTAAAGCCAAATGTTGTGCGGGGAAAATATATATTACTTCTAACTTTATTTTATTTATCTCGATGTAATTATCACACAAATGCTCTATTTCCTATCGTCACAAACCAAATGGATTGTGCTTCCGTGCTGTATTCGATGATCCGTGGTAAGTTGTTTCTCCCGGGAATCGTCCTTCGTACTCTTTTGAATCACACTGTCGTAATTTAAATAGACCAAGCATTGTCCACACTTTGCGTCCGGTTGTATTACGTACACTGAAACTGGCAAATTGCCTACAAAACCAAAATCACAACATATGTTTCAATCACTTGAATTTATGTTTTTACGGGGAAACTCTCGCGTTACGAACCTGCGGGATTCGGTTTCAACGTCAGTGTCTGACCGAATCGTCCTTTCCACTGCTTAAGATTAGCCCGCACGGTGCAAAGGTAGAGCTGAGGTGGAGAGAAAGTATCGTCTCATTTACCATACACACACAAATACACGCTTCTTTTCCGGTACTTACCAAAACACACATGCTACAGAAAGTACACATCCATAGCAACACGTTATACCACAAAATATCCATTGCACACTATGTTCTAAATACTTCTTTCATCAGCGCTATACACGGCCAACTGATATTTACCGCGAGAAGGATGAGGATGAAATAATTGAACGAAATACGGTCCATTTTTTGATAAGCACTATCAATGGGTCCGCGCGTGGTATTTCTTCAACTGCTTGTTCTTACTAGAACGCTACTCACACACGGCTCTAACCATGGTGTCGTCGTTTGCCCGGCCCATAGCAATATTTTAATTGTTGCGGTATGCCATGTCCACCATTCATCCGCCGTGATGTGACGAAGATCCTCATGATGCAATGTGTCTCCCTAATCAGTCCGAATTGTTAAGAACGCCAGTAGAAACAAAAAACTTACACACGCAGAATAGAATTTTTTTGTAAGCTCCGGAACGCTGTCTTTGAACTTGATGCGACTCATCACCACCACTGATAAAACAATGACTGGAAAAAAAACAACGAACCAAAAAAAAACCAGTACACGCGCGCCGGAATTGGTTTTGTCATGTGTTTGTTAATATTTATTCTAACATTTCAACAGTGACCGAATGATAACATTTCAATAACATTTCTGTTGTCAAAAATTTGAGTGTGGTAAGTTACACAGTTGCCTCGCCATCCGCTTTATGTTTCAGTTTATTTTAGTTTGTTTTTGCACCTTCTTTTGCCTTCTCTGCTTACTGTCGGGGATTTGTGTTCTGTTTGTTTGTTTGTTTTTTTCTTTGCATTTCCATTTTTATTAGTCCGTTTGCTCAGGTGTGGTAAGTATAATGCTGTATATTTGTTGAAGTTTGCTTCACTACTCACCTCAACTCAATCGCCATGCCATGCCACTATTTCTTTATACTTATTGTGTTCATGTATAGTATTGTGTATGTGTGTGTGTGTGTGTTTTTTATGCATGTACGACTCTAATTCATACGCAGGCAATACTGATCGCGCTAATACATTAATCGTTAAAATATGTAATACAATGTGCAATACCGTTTCGCTTCTTGCTTTTCAAGAGTGTAAAGAGAGAAGTAAAGGAGGAAGAGAATGTTGCTTCTGAAGACATAGGTTTATGCTAAATGTACTGTATTGTCACGAGCGACCCTATGATAGATGCTGCCACAATGAAAGTTTCACAGTAACCCATCGAAAACAATCAACACAATTACTACTTGGTAGGCTTGTCCTCCGCATTGTTTGCTACATGTTTCAGGGCTTTTCCACAAACGACACAACACGCGGGAGGAGTAGTGATTCCATGCCATCACACACCATGCAGATTTTAAATAACGTTTTTTTCCAGACATTCCCAGCTGCTGGTAACGTCCACCTGAACTTCCACGACGGGAATACTACACGCTAGAGTTCAGTTACTGTGTGTATGTGTTGTTTTTTGTTTGTTTGTTTTATATGTTTTTTTTTCTCTCATTCTACTAACGACAGTCTAAATTCATGATTGTTTTGCAGTGTTCTTTTCCATTATAGTTGAGAAATTCGGTGGATTCTGAGTGACATAATATACCCATGCTCATCTTGTTCTAGTTTTTGCTACAGTTTCCACGCTATTTTACAACAAATTCGTTGAAATACTGCTCAAACTTTGTAATGAAAAACCACAGGGTGTACACCATTTCAAACTGCCATCGTAAACTAAAGAAAAAAAAACGAATCGAAAAAATGACGATATGCCTGTGTATGCTATCCTCTACCGGATCAATATGAAAAAAACGGTGCGCGCTAGCAGTCTGAAAGTTCTCATAAACCTAGTAATAAAAAAACAGTACATTTCTGGTGTTCCAAACACACCGAAGATAGAGCACGCATCGCTGGGGATGCAGATCCGACAGGGAGAACCGCGAGAGAACACCATCACATTAGAAAAGAACAGAACACGGCCATAGACTTTACACCCGACTCGTCCCTACCGTAATGCTACTAATCTACTACTTCAACACGCAATCATTAATCATTCATTCAGTGTGTATGTGTGGGTGTGTTTTTTTCCGTTATCACCCCATCTTAACCACTTTAAAAAGCAAACCCCGCTACTATGTTATTTCAACGATCAATGTTAGATATGATTTACTGAACTTCTCACGGCTAGAACAATACGACGGGCGACGACTTTTGTAAGGAGAACAATGTTTAGGAAGGAATGTTTAACAAACACGTGCCGAAGGCTTTAGCGCAGTAGTGTTACATATGCAGTTCTAGTATTGGTATCAGTACATGTGTAAAATGATTGAGCAGTTTATAGTCTTTTCCTTCCACGCTACCCTTCCTCTTACTTGATACGAAAAACATACGCTATACATAAGCATTATGTACAAGAATGTGAATGTGTAAGTACGTCTGCTTCAATATACGGATCGCGTCGATAAAATAGAGCTTTGTTCCTTTTGTTGTTGCTGCGCGCAACTCGGGCTAGCGTCTCATATCATATACACTTACAACACGCCATCGGAGGGGAAAGGAAGGAGGGTGGGAGATATTTTTTGTTGCTGTTGTAAAATAGTGGTACATAGTAGACCTAATATTCCTTAACCGTGCTAACCGGATACACTTTTTATATACGCAGCAATTGTACATAGCGTTTCACGTCGGTGATTGCATTCGAATGAGAGTGGAATCTTGTTGACCACCGTCAGATGTCAAGCTCCATGGGTGTTTTTTTTGTCTTGATAATCCTCTACATTTAATACTTGTATATATATAATTTTTTTGTTCATGTATATGTTTTCTTTTTATAACGCTTTTGTTTTTTTTTACCACTACCGTGATTTGTTATGCCTCTTTTATAGAATACATAAATACTCTTCACCATATAATCGTTCCCACGTCGGATATCCTCATCATCATCATCATTATCAGTTTCAGTGTTGATTTGATTGGTTTTTTTTTTCGTTTAGCAACAGCAACATTTCATCATTAATCATTTACAAAATTCATTACTTGTATTGTCAAGAAGTTAGCTAAAACAGAGCATTTTAGTTTTGAGGACATTCTTTGCAGCTTAAGTATTCTTATCTCATTTTGGTTTCCTTTTTTTTCTTCTCCGTTTCCTGTACAAACACAGCGGACGCTCCTCCCACCGCCGTTCTCTTGGCAGATTGTTTCTCAAAAGTAGCATAGTACACGTTTGTTTGTTTGTTTGTTTGTTTGTTTGTTTGTTTGTTTGTTTGTTTGTTTGTTTGTCAGTAGTTTGTTTTGCTACAAAACACTTCGCACACAGTGGGGGGATCGTTAAAATTAATTGCATCCTTCGTCGCTAATCATTGTTTGTTTTCATTCTACAGTTGAAAATACACTTACAACAAATGAAAGTAGGTTTGTGTGGTATACTATTTATTCATATTGTCCTTAACGTATTCGAATGAGTAAGTGTGTGCATCAATATATGCGTGTTGTATGGTTTGTTTTCTTTTATTTTTGTCGGTGTTGATATACTTATTCCTGTCCACGGCAATGAGCACAGAAGTAGCCCATTTCTGCTCCATTTTATGCGTTTTGTTTGGCGTGTAGTTTGCAGACAACTGGTTACTAATCCAAACATAATAGTATCGGTTCGCTAACAATGATTGCGTACTTTTCACTAAACAATAAAAGAATGTGTTTTTGCGTGTTTTTCCTCTGCCATTCAGTACAGTCTTATAGTCATGTTTGCAACATATATAGCATCTAGGTTTGTTGTACACTCTACGCAGGAATCAACACGAAAGCATGTATATGTTGATGTACAGTGTGGAGATTTTGGGGGGCGAAGGTTAACTACTAATGCGCACGTTTTGCTCACGCTTATATGCTCACGCAGGAAAGCAGCTGCGATTTTGCGATTCCCTCAAAAAACGACAAAAACGTCATCACAGTATCAATAAAATCAGTTTTAGTTCAACAGTTCATCACTCATAAGTAGTTGTGCAAGGTAGATAGTTAGTTTAGTAACAGTAGTAGTAATAGTAGTGGTAATAGGAAGATAGTTCGAACAGCGTCGAACGAGAAACCATAAATGCCATTGGGTCGAGATAACGAAGAACTAATACTACCAAACAGCTGAGAACAATTTGGAACAGTAATATCTGCTGTTGTTATTTGTCGTAAAAGGACGTCAAGGGTAACTTATGCTGTCTTTCATCCAGGAATGAAATGTAACTTGTCCATTAAACACATACTTTACGCTTAACGTGCATGTTTCTTTCTTTCGATTACGCACGTACGATCGTCGTACGTTTGATCTCTCTCTCTCTCTCTCTCTCTCTCTCTCTCTCTCTCTCTTTCTCTCTTTCTCTCTCTCTCTCTCTCTCTCTCTCTCTCTCTCTCTCTCTTTTGCTCTCTTTAGCTCTCTTTCGCTCTCTCTCTTTCTCTCTTTCTCTCTCTCTCTCTCTCTCTCTCTCTGAATCATTACAACCTAGTGCTAGCATTTAACTGTCGCCATTTTACATCCCGCGGATGCAACCATTACGCGAAATTTCATAGCACAGTTTCATAGCACATATATATGTGACACATTAATGTAACATGTATAAACCCTAACTTTTGTCTTGTGTCTAATGTTCACGTAAAAATTCTCGTTATAGGCCATAATGTAAGAAGTAAGTACTGTGCCGGTACGCGGCTACGAAAGAGATTGCAGCACACACGCGGCAGCCACCAGCCGCATTCATTGTTCGCCGAACGCACCGCTTTGCTGTTACCCTCCTCGCGGTGGTTTAAGCGACCATGGCGACGACAAAAGAATTTTATAAAAGGCATTACTTACAGAGAGTCCACCTTCACGACCGACTTAGATCTCCACCTCGACCGGCGTGTATCAGAAGTACATGACCTCCTCCTCCTTCGTCTTGCTGCTGCCGTTGTCACCTTTGCCCGCACCGAGCAGCGCAGGGTCAGCCGATTTCGGTGGCGACTGCAGACTAGAGTGACGCGACGAAATCGGGGAAGATGTACGCTGCCCCGGCAGTTCGTGCTGCGGTGCCGAGTTTCGAGCCGGCACCAGTGGTGGCGGTGTTGAAGATAAGCCTCCCACGGAATGGGACGGTGAGGAATACTGGTACGTTTGCGACGCGGGCAACGCGTTCAACACGTTTGATAGGGATGGATAGTTGTCGGAGCTTCGCAAACGGAAACGCTCCGGAATTTTCGGGTAAGTGTTTGTTCTGTAAACGAAGACAAAACCAACGCATTATTGCTGTGTCCCGTGCGAAACGTAGTGCACCAACTTTTACCTGGTTGCCGGATTGCCCGACTGCACTTGAATTTGCTGCTGAATGACGGCAGGACTGCTGCCGGTACGCGAATGATTAGGAGTGCCAGAAGAAGCAATCTGTCGGGGGTACATGAAAGATTGCCTGTGAAGTTGGTCGATGGATCCAATATAACAGTCACGTACCTTTTTGTCCGCAAGCTTCAGCGGAAACATTTGGGTCACTCCACCGCCGCCGGCCGCATGCGAACCCATGCCAACGTTGCCACTGTTCGGGGACATCACGGAACTGGCTGGATTTGAACCCGGTTTTGTACTGGAAAGATAAGACAGTACATTAATATTACACGAATAAAGCGAACGTAGTGCCTGGACGATGTTTTCGGCCTCATCTCGTCCTACCTCGACAAGGATGATAATTTCAGCGGCAGCTGCTGTTTTATATTTGTTGCATTGATTTTCGCTGCATTCGTAGCGCTTACTAAGTTCGCCGGAGGAGTCTTGGTAACTATGTATAAAAACAAACAAAAGAAAACTCATTTCCAAAATTCTGATCGCAGGAGGCTCTCTTTTAACGTACTGCTTGCTGTCCGCCATTTGTCTTTCTTACGATCCATCGTCACGGACGAACCAATCATTGAGCTGGCAGACGAAAGGCTGCCTCCAAACGCACTGTCCACGTGATGCTCCTCGCCGACATTTTGTGCTTCCTCCAGTGACGACACCACCCCGGTCGGTATCGGTAACGCAACCTACAACACGGTCGTTTGCAAACATGTTAGCTAACAGCGTTTCGGTTTCAAACAGGCACCACTTACGCTCGGTGACAGCAGCAATCCCTGGCTCGATAAAATCTCCATCTTGCGGTACAGCTGGTCACGCTGGTGCTTTATGTCGTCCTGCTCGGCACGTATCTGTTCCTGCAGCGCTCGCTGTGCCTGTTTCGTTTCCTCGAGCTCGCGCTCCTCCTGCTCCTTCTGCTTCTGCCAGCTCGTTTTCTCCTCCTGCAGCTTGTCCTGCAAGTTTCGCAGCTCCTCCAGCTGATCGTTATGCCGGTAGAGCGTTTTCGGGTTCTCGCGAAAACTGTTCAGCTGGTGCTGCAGGCTCTGTATGGTCGTCATTTGCTGCGATACTATGCAGAGCAGCGTGTGCAAATGGTGCGAAACGTGCAGTGCCGCGTAGTTCTGATCTTTGGCAAGGTCGGACGTAACCCCGTCCCCCGCACCGCCGACACCGGACAGGCCCTTCTGCGGACCGTACGCTGGGCTGCCGTGCGGGTTGGCCAACATGAGCAGCGCCTCCACATCCAGCGCCGACGATGACAGGTGCGGATTCATCTGATGGTCACGTTTTTCGTACGTTTCGCGGTTGGTAAAGTACCCGGCGGATAGCGTCGACAGTACGGCGTCGCGCGTCGTGTTGGCCGCATGCATCGCCGTGCTGCTGCCGCGGCCCCCTTCCCCGCCGGCCCCCGCCAGCAACTGCTTCGAGCGTCGTTCGTCAAACCCACCGAACGTTTCGGCACGCTTCGGCAGCGTCGGCGAGATGTACAGCTCGCTCTGCCGTTCGCCCACCGAGCTGCTCGAGCGCGACAGCGGCAAACCCGTGGCCGCCGTGTAGAGTGATGAAGCCAGGGAGCTAATTTCTTGAATAGAGTTCAACACCCGTTTCCATATTTCAATAGTATCACAGTCGTCGGAAATAAGATCCCGGTAGGATCCGTAGTTTGAGATAAATGACTCCACGGCCGGGCCAAGCTGTTCCGCGTTTTGCTCGTTATCCAGCAACAAGCTCAGCTGCAGCGCTATCTTCTCCTCCAGCAGTATCGCTTGCTCGAAGTCCTTCTGGCGCATTTTACCTGCGAAAAACATCGGTACAATCGGTATAATTTCACGCGCAGCCATACGAGCATTTTGTAAAACAAAAATGTATCGAAAAATAACTCAAACAATGGGAGTTTAAGATAGGAAAGGGGGTCAGAGCTACATACTCCTCATGCAACCGGGATCTCTAACATTCTAGCACCCAAAATAATACGATACATGTAGCCGGAAACGAAGACGAGATCATTACCTTCCAGTTCGGTTGTTCCGAGTGCTTCAGCATTGGAATGGGTTAGAAAACAGAACAAGCATACTATTTAGTACATCTATTCCTAGCTATAAAAGAGCTCCGTCCAACAGCGATAAGAGGAGGCAGAGTAAGAAGGCATTAGCATTTTTCGTTGTCGTATCATGCATGCGCGGCATCCCGCGCCGATCCCGAAGTATCTAACACAAATGTGCATTGAACACTTAAATTCGGTGAAAACTATAGAGTCCTAAACATTCTGGTCATTTCCCGGACGCAACGGTACCATTGGAGCGTTCGTAACAAATAGTACAACCTAATAACCGAATTGATAATCCGTATGATCAATATATCACTTTAAATTTGTTTTAGACGCTAGAGTCCTGCGCCGATATTTTTATAGTGCCCCAGTAAATCGACTTTTTCACGAAAAGTGTCTCATACCGGGTAAAAAGTGCCCCCTCCTTTCTAGCACAGAAATAGAAGAGTTTCCATTAGGCATATCAATTTACATAGAATATAGATATATGGAGTAGTATACTTCAATTCAAAACGACAACACAATGTGACACAGTGTTAAAGAACGATACAACAAGTCCAATACTAAAAGCATGGCGAGATACGGAGGACGAGGATTTTCCGTTTCGACGATACTCACAAATGATTTCGCGAATGTTAGCCTGCTTCAGATCTATTATTTTTTGGCGCTGCTCCATGCTCATGTAGTCTTCCGTCTCGGACTCATCCGAAGGGCAATCCAGAACAGCAGCACTGTGGGATGAAAAAACCCGAAAACAAAAACAATCGTTATAGCGCACTGTGGTTGCCGGTTGGCAGACAACACATACCGTATCGATTGAATCCACACGTTTTTGTCTTTCGGGTTTTGCACCTTTAGCTCGTACATTTCCGGGTACGCCGGGTTGGAGGATATGATGTAGATGCCCCGCGACTCTGTGCCCGCCTTTTCGCGTATTAAAAGTTTCTGCAGCGAAACGACACCGGCCTGTGCGGAGGGGGAAAAGAAACGCGAAGATTAGCACGGTTTGTTTTGCGAATGGAAACACAACCCGCCCGTACCTTATTCTCCGGAGTAAAGAATGAATATTTATGCGAATTTTCCAACAGGAAAAACAGACAATCCGACAGGACGACCACCAGCACGGTCTGCATTTTCGAACGGCCTTGCATGAGCGTGGCGACGCCTTCGAATCTGTACAGGAAGGGAAGGAAAATCGATTTATAACACGATCTCTAATCTTTTCAGCACCTTTCGCAAAGCTCCAACGCACCTTAGCTTTCGATTGCATGATATGATGTCCGACTTTTTGAATTTGTCCTTCTTAAAGATGGCGCACGATTTGGCATCGATGCGCTTGAAGATTTCTAATTGACGATCCTCCTTCTCCTTGTCGGCAACCCGCGCATCCACGTCGACCAGGATCTCCTTCACCAGCGACATCGCCTTCTGCAGCTTCTCCTGTTCGATCTTATCCTCGCGCGAACTCTTCAGCAGCGGATCGATCAGCAGCGGGTACTTCGTCAAACGCTGCGTCACGAACAGTATACACTCCGGAATGCCCTTCTTCTTGAGCAGTGGGTTCTGCTGGCAATGCTTGTACCACTCGGCGAACACGTTGTCACCGGTCATGTAGCACTTGAACGTGTCCAGCGCGGACCGATGGTTGGAGCAGAACTCACCGTACGCACTTTTCAGCTTCTGCGCCGACATGGAGGAGAAAAAGTCGAGCAGTATGTCGGCGATGCTGTCCACCACGTGATGTTCGCGCTGCTTCAGCCGCAGCTTGCGCAGAAAGCCTGTGTGCAGCTCGGTCAGCTCGACCAGCCGCGGAAACATCCGCTCGAGATTCAGATGGCTGAAGTGCTTCTGCAGACTCTCCACAAACACCTTTTGCATGACTAGTAACGTTTGAACATGGTGCTTCTCAGTCATGATAAACTCGTAAATATGTTCCTGACGTTTCACCTGCAGAAAAAAGGATGTGTGAGATGGATTTTAAAACTATTTCACTCTTCCTGCTCACACTACAGCCTACCTGTTTGTCCTTTAACGCTTTTACAACCTCTTTCGGCACACTGGGACTCCACGAGTCATGTTCATCGATTGCAACGCCCAGGATCGGTTCGGCACCGAGATCGTGCGGACCGATCGGTGCCTCGTGCAGAAATTCGTCCCTTATTAGCGGCACGTCATCGGAGTAACTGCAAAGCAAAACAACGTAAATGCGTAAGTTTTATTTCTCGCTCGTACGTAATCCCTTTTTTTCGTTCACGGTTTGTCAAATGATTATGCGCTGATCCGTGCCGACAGTGGAGCCGACGCAAAACACTGTAATATAATGGTTTACGGAAACAAAATTCGATGTAAATTTAAGCATCGACAAATACACAGTTTCAGCATGCAGTTTGTTTTTTTTTGTTGGTATATTTTAGATATGTTTTGCTTTTATTATTGTAAACTGCATTAAAATAATAATATTATTCATTAATGATTGAAGGAGAAAAATGTATACCCAAGACAAAGACATTCATATATTTAGAAAGACTCACAAAAAGAGAGATAGAGAGAGTGTGTGAGAGAGAGAGCAAAACATGATGAAACGTTGACACAAACTGATAAAAAATAACGTTCTGATTTTTTTTCTAATCAATATATACTCACTTAGCGTTATCATTATGCACGTTGCCATCATAATAGTCTCTACCCTGATCATCGTGTTGCGAGGAATTGTGGCTATAGCAAGCGAAAGTAAATACAAAAAACACATGAAAACGTATAAATAAAAAAACGTGCCCCGTGTACGGAGTCCGCAACAGAAAAACTGCAAAGCAACGAACGAAGAAAGTCACACATAAAACCGAAAGGTTGCAATCAGCAAATGAAAGAGAAAATATAGCAGAAAGATCGTAAGAGGAGGGGGACAGCACACCGGCGGGCGGCAGGCAGGTGTTCTGCTGCTGCCGGGCGCGGTTGTGTGCGTCCCGAAACATACTTAGAAGAAGAGCGTGCGCAGTGTGGAATAATTGTGTAGTGGCGGAAAATTTGCAATTGAAGATACGGAAGAGATTGCTGAAGAGAAGAAACAACAGACAGTAGAGTAAATGGAGAACGCGTGTGCCTTTTCTTTTGCGCGCAGAACATCTTCCTTTGCCGATTTGGTCCTAATAATTTTACCCAAAATGAAGAAACAAAAATTAAAAACTCGCACAAAACGCATTAGCGCCGTATCACGATCGAACGTTAGCAGAACGAGAAAACAAACTATTAAATAAACGTTGTAAGAGTCAGAACAATTATCAATAATAACTGAACAAATGAAAATAATGCACAAAACATATTCATGTGCGATCTCAAAAATCTGCATACTATTTTCTGGATACTATTGCGCTATTTAAAACTATCAGACCCATTTCACGGCTCTCCTCTAGTCGGCATTATTTTTCACGCGATTTTTGCAGGGGAAAATCCCCCCAACAGAACAGAGTTCAAGAGACAGAGAGAAAAAACAGAGACAAACAGAGATGGAGAAGGGGAGAAGCAAACGGAGAGATGGTGAAGAACAAATAAGATCAGAAATGTATCTACCACTTGTCAGGAGCTACTACCGCGGATAGAAAACAAGAACAACAAAATAGAGAGAACATGTGTGTATCGTTCGAAAGGAGAAAAGCAATAGGTCGCTTCAACGAGAAAAACTATGGAGTAAACAGGATAGTAGTGGTAATGAAGATAGATAGATAATTGGGTTTGTTAGTGAAGTGAGATAGATTGTTTGTTTGTTGTACGTTTTGTTCTAGCGTTACCTAGCGTGCTGTGATACCACGCCTAATTTGTTAGCAACCAATCGCCACGGAGAGTAACATCCAGTCATTTTTTTGCCACTTTTTCATTTTTCATTGTTCAAATCAATGCAATCAATGCGTTACGGTGGTTAGCGTTAGTGATACATAAGAATAAAGACATCGGTGGATCATTAAATTATTGGTTACCTATGCAGTTGAAATTTTGGTTACATTTGGTTAGATGGGTGGAGGTGGGTGTTTCGTGTTGGGCTAGCAAGTAATGGTAAATGATGCGATGTAGAATATTAATGCTACTACAACGTGCAACACGCTGGTCGCCCAGCGGTTGCAGCGGAGGTTTGAATTTTACTAATCGGTTAGGGCAACGAAAACGACAGGGAAAAACTGACCAGAGAAAAACCAAAGAAAAACACGTGTTTTGTGTTAGGCGGTTAGCTTCAAACGGATACCAGCCCTCCGCTGAGTAGGACTTTACACCTAGGTTTACGTTTCAACTGGTTTCACATTTGCTTTACAGAATCAATAAGCACCAGTTGCTGTTCAATTCTAATACTCGCGAGTAGACGAAAATAAAGCAAATCATACAAAGCAAGATAGCGCATACACTATCGACTGCTTCTGCTGAATAAGGTAGCGCACACAGTCTTGCAGCAATGTCTACACTTCATGCCGTTTACGTTAACAACTACGGTTTGCAATGCAAAAGGTATATACCATGATTATCGCAGGTAATCGTCAGGCTGCAACGGAATGGAACTGATAAAGTAAAAAGCAACCAAAACAGACCTTCTGAACTGAACAACCAAGAATTGGTACGGCGAAAAATAACGGATAAGCTCGAAGAAGCAAACGAAATGCAAATGTTAAACTTGAAAAAAATGTTGTTTTTTTTAATTTGCCAAAGTTATGAAACGTAGAAACTGTAGCAAAACTGCAAAACACATTCCTAACACATAATAGGTTTCCGGTTGCTAATTGTAACGTCCATTCGTATGCGAAAAAATGCAATCCATGATCAAAAACAAAAACAAAAGAAAGAGCATTAACTAATTCACTGGGGGATGCATGACTAGTTTTTTTTTTCGTAATGTTTAGGCTTTTTTTATTAGTTAAGAGGTCTTGCGACACTCGATGCATTTGGTTATAGTCAACACTTGTTACCAGAGTCAAATGCAGACAAAATGAACAACTCATATTATTAGGCAGGCCAAAAACGGGTTAGTATGTTCATTACAATGATATAAGTTCATTACAATACGGCTTTGTTAAATGAAACTGATGCATAACAGCCAATTTCAATATAAAAAAATTGTACACAATATGGGAAGAAAATCGGGCATAAACAATTTCTAATTACCTGTTGGCAGAGCTCTTCTTATTTGAGCTAGGTTTCGGTTGAGCTTGAAAATATTTCTGGAATAGGAGACGAAAAGCGCAAAAACATGGAGGTTAAACGTGTAAGCTTCGTAACGTAGAAACAGTTTGCATGGCATACCTTCGCTATTTTAGCTTTACATTCTACTGCATGCTCTTTGTAGGTTGCCAGGTTTATTACGGCGCCGCATGCTGTGGGATGGAAATGAAACAAACAGATTAATATTTCTTCCCCTAATATATCATTATCTCTATCTCACTCTTTCTGCCTTACCATCGCAAACAGAAGATTGTCCTTTTGTTTTTGCTTTATCCTTCTTCTTGCGGAAAAACAGTGATCCCCGCTTTCTTCGTTTCTCGTGATGCTCGGGGTATTCCTCACTAAAAAAAGAAACGCATTTGTTGCAGTAATGGAGCAGAAACGAAAAGAGTTAGTTCAATATGTTTCGGTTGTACTTCCACTGGGGATCGTTTGACAATGAAAGATGAGCGTTTTATATGGACTCTTCGGACAGCCGGAGGATGAAAAAAGAAAGAACTTCTTCCATACAAAGCAAACAACTCGATAGAACCATTTAGTAACGCTTAGGAATGAGCACGTCTGTAGGAAAATGAAGGCAAGATAGTGATAGAGATGCGACCTGATACACCCATGACCATTTTGCAAAATGTACACTATTGGCATGTCGACCAGTGTCTATTTGAATAGGGTATCAAACCGAGTTGAAGAAAGAGGAAAAGATTATGGAGTAGAGCGGTGGCGTTTCGATAAACCTAATTCGCTTGGTACACATACGGCAGCACGAGATGGTTGTGGGATGAATTCGTCAAGGAATACATACATGAATATGACAGGTAACACATTATTAAAAACACTACCAACTACGGATCACATGACAATTGGACAGTAACAACGTAGCACTAGAGCGAGGAAGAGTGATCGGCTAGATAGATATACGTGTTTACGACTATTACGTGGCATTCGTTGTACAGAAACGCTTAAAAATACTCAAACATCAATCAAAAAAATCGATCAAACACCGGACACACTTACTTTTTATCTCTCACACAAAGTAGTGATCGATCATGAGTTTCATCTTCACTGTCGGAAAGATGCCTCGAACTAGCAGTGTTAACGGCCATTTCGGGGGGAATTTTTGAATTGGGAAAGAAAGGAAAATACAACATTATAAAGCATAATAAGCTGCTCTGCCAAGCTGAGAACATCTAATCTCATCTATCGATTAACGCGTTCCGTGTACAATTCGAAAGCAGATGCGATTATGTTCATACATGCGTTCATACACCCCGTCATTGAATACTTTGTCCCATTCGCATAACACAAAAACAATTAAAAAACGAAGGGAACGAGGGGATCGTGAGACTCGGTACAATGCGCACTGGCGAAAGCTTCTATGCTGGAACTAAAAGGATACGCTACATATCTGGAAAACATATGGCGGGTCCTCCCCACCGGGGGATGTGGGGAGAAAATACAAATGCTGTTTCGTGTGTTTCGTTTGTGGTTCGGTATTTTCATACACACCTAGATGTTGGAACATACGAAAGCGGAACTCTACATAGGAACGGAACCCCATTCGGTACTTACGAAGCAAGGTTGTCCTCCTTTACGGTTTGATTTCGCACCGGAGCTATGGATGGGGTGGATATGCTTTTCTGCAGGGGAATACGCGGAACCACTGGAACCAGATTACGCTTCGCCACCACCTTCTCAAAGTCTCGCTACAAATGTGGAAAGAAATAGATTGAAAATGAGATGCAAGTTTGACGTGGGCCAGTTTTGGTGGGATATTTGGGTATACCAACCGCCAGTTCAGCCTCGTTTAGTGAGTGCGTTGAAATTCCACCCGTACTATTTCGGCTCGTACGATTATGGAGCCGTTCCGCGGCTCGTAACGATTCCTGTTCTTCGCTATCGAGACTAGACAAGCTGACACTGCAAAGGAACGAGCAGGCAAGAAAATGTCCAAAATTTGAGCGTGATTATTTTGAGCGTTTCATTGCTTTATTTTTTGCCTACCTTTTGTGTGATGATTTTGTGCACTCTGTCAAGTCTTCGATAGCGGTCCACGATTTCCTTCGATCATTGTTCAACCCGTAGAGGACATGATGGTGCGGCCACACATTTATCGGGTTCGCTATAGTTAGGTCTGGCAGCGAAGGACATGAGGAAAACAGTTTTGTTGACGACACCTTTAAGAAAGACAAAACAAATGTTAAGTGAAAACCAGACGTGTATCACACACGTCGCAATCATGTTAAAACGCATCGAGGGATCAAAACATACCGTAGAGCCGATGCCACCCAGTGCCGTGTTTTGTAGGGTGGAATTTTTCATGTGCGCTACGCTTTCCCGTAGACATTGCAGCTGGTTTAGGGTGTCCTCTGTAACGTTTGCCCAGGAAAATGGTTATGTTAGTGAAATGTGTCCATTCTGGGACATTTCCTCCCAACTTACCGAGAAAGTTAAACTTGGCTCCGGGGCTATGAGGGGTTACGCTAATGATTGGCACCATGTTGCTGTGATTATTTGTGGCCGCGTCACTGCTGCTGCCGTTCGTCCTAGCGGCTTCGTTTACCTGCCGTTTGTCTGCTGTCACTGCTTTCAGCTCGTGACAGTTTTCTATCTCATGCGGACAAACTGAAGGCTCCGTGCATTTCGGGGTAATGGATTGATCTTCGCTTAGATAATCGATAACCAAATCAGCATCGTTTTCATCATCTAAAAAATATAGAATAACGCATGAGTAAAACAAATCGAACGGAAGGAAATCGGAAATTTGTTAAATTAATTACAAACATACAATCAAAATACAAAAAGCACACAAAGACTACGCGTTATACCCGTACAACCATTATGCTAAGTCAGGAAATTAGAGATGCCTAAAATACCCGTCTCGCCCGAAAATCTCGCCCTGGAATCTCGGATTGGGTTAGTGTTGCGTTATACGCGATGCCACTGAGACACTGCTCGTTGTTAGGAACGAAACAAAAATTTTACCTGATGACAACAACAAAAGCTCTTCTGATAGCACATTGTGATGTGTACCATCCATCTTGTACAGTGAAATGTGCAACAGCTAGGGACCAGGGGGGCAAGGTAAATAGCCAACCTACGATATTTAGCGTCCCTCACAATGCTAGAGAGTGCGGAACGGGGGGGGTGATGAGCTTGTGTGTTTTCACTGCAAGATTCGCCTATTTAAGACATTCTAATAGTTGATTGAGTTTTCTTCTCACGTGTTGCTTTCACGGGCTACTATTTCGATTGGACAACTTTCTCATTTCCTTCACAGAACGACGTCGATGGGTACGGGAAATACATTTTTTTCGCACACGTCCATTGCATTACAACTTTTACGAAGACGGGGAGTTTTACACGATTCGGACTCGGACAAACATGCAAACAATCACAACCACTAGACGATACACACTTTGCGACACAGATCAGAGAACGGGAAACATTTACATACGTTTCAATTACGTATTAGCAGCGATTTTTGTGCTAAGTTTCTTAACTTAAAACTTCTTATTGGACGAGGATATTTTCTGTCAAAAAAATTGGCTTTTTTTCTCAAGGTTAATAGCAGTGTGGACCCATTCGGCAAACGGGCAGTTGACATGGTGGCATAGCGGTGCTATAGGGACTTATGTGACCGAGAGACTGGTTCTATAGCCACATGCATCACTGTTCGCATGTACCGCGGTTCGCAGTTCGAAAAAGAAAAAATGAGAAAAAAAAGAAAGTAAATTCGTCAATTAGAAGTAAAGTAACGTAAAATACATATTTGTGATACAAAAAGTAGCTCGTTTCGTGAAATACCAGATAAAGGTGATAGTTCAAGCAGTTCCTTTTAATCTAACACGATTTTTTCAATCTTATCTTGAACTAGGATCAATTTATATGAGAGTAAATGTTATGGGGCCTGGTAGGCTATCGGAAGCGATCCTGGTCTTTCACACAACAGCACCGATACCATGATCCCATTCAGACCTTCTCCCCTAGCGAAGAATGACTAACCAGCTAAGGAGGTGAAAATCAGAGAGAAAGAGAGAGAGAATTCTCGTAGATCAGTTAGAAGCTATTACATCATACGTTGGCTTGCAGCTATTCGAAAGTTTGAATCATTTCGAATATTTTGCAAAAAAAAACAGATTTTGTTAGGGTAAGTGCACCAATTATGGACGAGTTTGTACAGCGTTTTCA
>KI915044.1:2194440-2211895 GCA_000473445.2 Anopheles farauti
ATGGTTTGCTCATATTTTCCATTTTCCCGTCGATAGCACAACAATTGGTGCTAGCACAACAATTGGTGCATTTACCCTATTTTTGTTGTCTGCCAACTGCGCATGGCTGCTATTTGAAAAGATCGTTAGCATCCTGATATTTTCGTAATTTTAGCGAGACACTGCAGAAACACATGATTTCAGCTATTGAGATATGACTAGTATTTTTCATAATTCTCATAATATATATAAAACTATATGAAAGTTGGTTTTATAAATACAAATACACAGTCTCAAAATTTCCGAAGCAAATAATATTTTCGTCATGGTTTATTATATCAAGAAACAATTTTTGCTTTTTAATAGTACCTGTACCTCCTCTTTACTTACTAATAGTCCATTTCCTGGTCTAAATACATGTCTTCTTCATGCGTTTACTTTCTTGCGGAGCGCATCGTCGTGTTCGTGAGATAACGACCAAATATGGCTAGAAATGTAATTGAATAACATTCACGTGATCTTTTTGATAGATTTGTACCGGGAGCTTTTTATTCAATTAAATTATGGAGCTCGATTAAACGATTATCTGGAGATTAACAAATTTTAATTTGTTGCAAAATAAAGATATGATCCGCCAAAAGCGCGAGGAACAACCATTCTGCCTTCAACCTGAAATACCTACCCTGTTTATTTGCCTCATGAAAAGCATGTGCGCCGCCAATACCAGACGGATGCATGTTATTGAATTTTTAATGGCAAAAGGTCGCACAAGTTATCAGGTTCCAGCAGTACGCGCCGAAATAATCTGTACATGCCTGGGTATTTACCGTCTCCTTTCCTTGCCCAGACATTGATTGGGCCTGTGCCGTTGGGTTTGCGATTGTCCGGTATGACTTTATTTAACACAGCTTCAGCAAGTGATCCTCTCGTGTCGAGCACCCGCTACCTGCATCGGAAACCGCAGTCGTAGTAAATACGTTGGACTGGGTTGATCGTATCGCGCTTTCGGCTCCGTTCGAGGTGCACATTCCCATCTGCCGGAGCTCAACCATGCAAATCTTTGCAAACGCGTGAAAAAAAATGCCGAGTTTTGGAGTGAACTAAATTTCCTGTGATATCAATATATAGTGGGAAGCGTACATCATGTCGTCGGTGAACGTTCCGAAAAAGGCTCGCAACGAGCCGCGAGCGCTGTTGAGAAGTACATCGTTCCAGAAACTGTGCTCCATACCATACAGCTTCAAAATCGAAGGTGAGAAAGTGTGGGAATCTACGACGTGCGATCTTCGATGCTCACTGCTTTCTATCTATCCGCAGCTATTCAATCCTATAAGGAGCATCTTAAAACGGTCATCAAACTGTTGAAGATTGCCACGAGGGCGTACGTTATTTCGGTATATTTCAAATTTATCACTACCCTGTTCTTTCACGAATACATCCTAACGCTATGTAGCGCACTTAAGGTGAGATAACCTTCTTTATAACAAAACGGAAGCTGTATTCTATTAAAACAATTTTCTTTCCATGTTTACAGGGGCTACGTTCGGAAAAAACAGATAGCAAGACCACAGAGTACGACTGTTCCGATTCTGCGTTTCTAAAAACCCCAAAAACGAAGGCAACACCCGGTTGGAATGGGAAATCGGAAAAACCTGTGCAACTAGATTTGATTTTAACGTACAAAACCGCCGTTCAAACTATTCTTACGTACACCTGTATCGTGTACATTGGACTTCAAACCATTTTCCTGCTGGCCATTCTTTGCTGGTCCTCAAACATACCGTTTGGTCTCGTTTTTCTCATGCTGGATCTTAGCTACATAGGATTTATCATGTCCAAGGTAAAAATTTGGGATTCTGGTCTGCTCTTCATGGAACCGTTGCCCGAGTAACCAACCGTCCGCCATATTTTCGTTAATATTCGTTGCAGATAGTTGCGATTGGCTCACACCCATAATGGTAGCAATATTGTGTTAGTAGTGCCGCACCACGAGCAAGTCACACACGCACACCGATCGGGCCACCCGGCCGGGACACTTTGATCCCGCAATTCAACCCTTAACCGCGCACGACGCCACCACAAATCCGTCAATCAAGCTACCGCACGGGATTGATCGTTCCGATTGTTAGTTTTTCCGACCCACGGGGAAACCAAAAATCACAAACGCGCCACCCGGATACCACGCACGCGGTAGTGAAAATGTGTAAAACGACGAACGGGTGGAGAGGCAAATATCTGAGTAAATAAAACGCATATAGGGAGCTGCAAGGGCTAGCGCAAAATGTCCACTAGGCGCCACTGTCGTTGGTACCGTGTTTTGTGTTCCGCCGACCCTCGTACGCTCTTGCTTTCGGCAGGGACCAAAACAAACTGCGAACGCTCACGAGAGCCTGCTTTGCAGGGGTTTTCCAGGAAAATTTGCGAACCCTTTTTCGCGGCAACGGTGTGAAAGAAGGAAGCATTCTTTATTGCGCTGCAAAAATGGAGTACTGAAGAATTTTACTAGAGATCTAGGTGGGTCAAGTGCGTCAAGAGAGAACGCACCAAAAAAAACCTCAAACATAATTCCGATATTTATCCAGTTAATTCATCCGAAACAGCCCGGGGAAAACCCCTGCATTTGGGTGACGTTTCCAAAGCCGCACTTAAGTACATTATGTTCTTGGTTAGTTTATGCAGACACTTCGGTCGAGTTACACGTGCTCGTGCGGTGTGATAGTCCTGACGTGTCCTGCCCGTGTGAAGCCTAACCTTCCCTAGGAACATAGGATACGCTCAATTTCAGTGCGATTCTTTGGCGCACACACACACACACACACGCGCGCGCCTTAGTCGGCTTCGAGCAAGCTACCCTCAGTTCGCACCCTTTTGCGGGCCCGCAAGGATCGAGCGAAAAACGTACGTGTGACGGGCGCTAGTGTATGTGTGTTTTTGCCGCTGTGTGTTGCCGTAGTTAATCGTGGTACAATAATCGGTTGTACACGGTTTTTTTTTTAAGTTTATTGCTGCAGTTGAGCAAATGTCCAAATGTGCAGCTCTTCAAACCGGAGCAAAATAGACACTATCATTTTGCCGGCAGTTGGCAAACGGGCTCCGTCGTCGTGCCGAGATGGTTGAGGTTCGCAAATACTAGGCACGCTTTTCCGCTATCGCACCAGTGCCGCGAACGTCGGCCCGAAATAGGGCGCAAGGAAGTACGGAAATAATTCCAACACCATTGTAAGCGCTATAATTGTGTGAGAAAAACTCCGCATAAGCCAACGACGTGCGGTGCAGATTAAAATGGCACGAGTCAAAGGGCTGCCACTCGGTGCCAAGAATAACGGTGACGTCACGAAGATAGTGAAAAATTGAAAACGGTCCTATAGGGTCTCGCGAGTGATATGCCAACGGCGGTTGGTGCTGCAGCCAGCCGTCAAATTCTTATGAAATATCCTCCAAAACCTGCAACCTGCAAAACGGGAACGGCGTGAACCCGAACTGTGTGAAAAAGCGATAAACCCACAACATCTCCCAACACAGTTTTCCGCTTTTTTTTTTTTTTGGTCGGCTCCCCATACCCGTCATGCTTCGGTTTGTGGGAAAAGTGAACGTTCCTATCCTTTTTGCCGCTATCACAGAAGTGCGCAAAAGCGTGTAGTGTCACCGTTCCCTAAAAATGAAGTAAGGCATTGAATAGTTATCAACACAAAGCGTGCTATAGACATCTGCAGTGCTTACTACATGGGGCGGGTATATAAGCAATTATGTATTCCGTTCGTGCGAGCGTGAATGAACGTAAAATGCCATAGCCATGAACATGATACCTGGGAATGGACCTGCAAAGTCTCGGCCACTGTGGACTGTGTGGACGACGGGCATTTAGGGGCAGGCAGCGAGGAATCATGCGGCTCCACCGTCGCGTTTGATTTACCAAAAATTGGGTGAACGTTTCCCAAAAAAGGATACATTGTACGAACACAAAAAAAAAACACAGAAAAACATTAATGCAAACTACCAGTGTTTATTTACAAGTGCACAAGAAATTGTCCTATTTAATTTTTCCACCCATTCCCCTCGCACCATTCACGCCACCCATCCATCACGGGCGGTGGAAAACTGTGTGTGTGAGTTCTGTTTGTGTACATTTTCGTTTTATTTTGTTGCAATTTGCCAGCTTGCTGTGGCCAATATTTATCACAATCTTTCTAGTTATTGTCATGCAACGAGCGTGTACAGCTTGGAAAGTATATGGATATTTTCCTTTGTTGTTGTCTTTTCCGTTCTCTCTTTTTCTCGCTCGCTATCTCTCTCTCTCTCTCTCTATCTCTCTCTGTCTTTCTCTCGTTCAACGATATCCTTCGCCGATCACTTTGGAGTACGTTGCGTTAAACTATCCGTATTCCGGGGTAACCGAGGTGCGAATTATTAAAATCAATAAAATAAAAATAAAAACAGCGAAACACCGTCGAAGGATAGCGTTTCGTTTTCCCCCAGGGCAAACGACTTCACGTTCTGCGTTTGCATCGTTCGTGAAGTATTTCACATCGCGGTGATATTACAAATCGAATTAAACATCTTAAACGTACAGGCTGCAATCTTTAGCCTTGCAACCTTTCTTCACTATACCAGTGGCAAAACAACACAAATCTTAACCATCGAAAGCATTCGTTTGCGTGATCATTTATGCTAACTAATCTTTATTGTAGTTTGTGACATGTGAAATGAAATTATTGCGCCTATGTGAGTGAAACCAGTAGCTTAAATTTACTACTAGTGGCTTGTTTATAATATTTATCATCCCGAAACGATCGACTGTTTCCAGAAGTAGAGCAAACAATTTTTTTAATGCACAATGCCTGTACGCCGAGGACACGTCGCTCCCAAAACAACGCTTATCGAAACGATTATTCGAAAGTTTGATACACATAGTAAGTATCTGTGTTAACCTCTCTACCATTTTACGCCACTGACTGCACAGATTTTGACATGTACGCACCGCATTATGACTCACATAGTAATCGTAGCGTGTGGCTTATGCAAATCAACTGCCCCTCTCCCCCCCACTCGCAGTTTCTCCCTAATAAGGCAAACGATTAATCTCGACGGTGAATCCTTGTTTCCTACCATTACAGATCGAAGTTTTTTAGTAGCAAACGCACAACCAGAATCATGTCACATCATATTCTGTTCGGATGGATTCTGCAAAATGACGGGATTCACCAGAGCGGAGGTAATGCAGCGATCGGCATGCACCGACTTTCTGCAGGGCCAAATGACCTCAGTCGGAGTCATGGAGTCTATCAGAGAAGCGTTAAGAAAAGGAGAAGAAAAACATTTTGAAATTCTTTACTACAGAAAAGACGGTAAGTTTATGTTGCACAATTAACTAATCAAATCTGTATCAGATATTCAAAACATAGGCTTTTAAAAACCTTAAAGTACCATGAAGTACCGTTGTATAAAACGGACAAGACGTTTGTAACAATGAAAGCATGGTACGATTAAGATTCAAAAAAATCCCGTATTTAATATGTAGCTCACAAATAATCTTATTATTTGTAATAAGGACTTCAGCGCATTCAGTCGTGCTTCAATTTTGTGGAGAACGGATTTGCTGACATGATTTTTGGATCTATTATTGGAATTATGGCTCACATTCTATTGTCCTATGATCCTAGGGTAACAATATATTTGTTATGACGATCCGAAGATACTATTCGAAATAATGTAGATAAAAGAAACTAAAACACGACAAAAAATTGGGCACAATTTTTGGATTGTTATTCAATGTTCATAATATGGTAAACAAAACATTAACTTTGAAGTCCACAATGTTTTTGAACTTTCAAACTGAATATCAAAATATTACCAACATAATTTTGACCATTCAGCTTATTGCTCAGACTGGTGTGATCTACTGTGTAAACCTTGCTTCGTAAGTTTTGAACCCACCGCTATGAACAGCAGCTGACACAAACTGCGCCAAAACAAATATGGCAGCACAAAGACATTTTTTTTAAGGACAAGTTGAAACAAAGAAAATGAGGATAAATCCATATCCTTAGAGTGAAAACCTGCCTGAGTTCCGAATTGAGCGAAAATTTGCTCTACCCGCAATAGTGTGCCTACATTCCTTACATGTACAGAATCGAGGACGGTGGGCAGAAAATAAATAGAGCCATATAAATGGCCTACTCCGTCACGACTGTTCTTGTTTACTTTCCGCATGACCAACACTGATAAGCGAGAAAAATCTGGCTGCGCGTTTAATCTACCACTGCTGCAATGAGTGGTGTTTACCCAACCTCCACTATCTCGAGCTGTGATCAAGAAGAAAGTAGTGTATCCAGAGGCGGTAGCATTAGCGGAGTGCAACACATACAAATCGATGATACGATGAGGCCCATTCGCCCGTACGTGACAAGTCACAGAACCAGAACGGATAGCGATATGGTGGAGGAAACAAAGGCACCCACGGACGACGAGGGAATCGTGGAATCGCCCGTGCTGCAGGACGCCCGCATCAACGAGATGGAGGAACGGTTGCGCCGCAAGCTGCAATTTTTCTTCATGAACCCGATCGAGAAGTGGGAAGCGAAACGGCGTTTTCCGTACAAGTTCGTGGTGCAGGTGATAAAAATAGTGCTCGTGACGCTGCAGCTCTGCCTCTTCGCACATTCCCGATACACGCACGTAAACTACACGTGGGACAACACGGTCACCTTTTCGCATCTGTTCCTTCGCGGGTGGGACATTACGATGGAGGTCAACAACTATCCGCCCGAGACGGGGCCACTGTCGGTGTATATGATCGATGAGTTCTTCAAAACGATTGATTATGCCGCGGCAGGGTACGCCAACCTGCCCCAAGCCATCGGACCCTATTCGTACCCCACGGAAGACAATTCGATGGCTCCGATGCGACTGTGCCTGTACCGCTACAAGGACGGTACAATTTTTGGTTTTAACGAGAGCTACGTGTTCAACCCGGAAATCGACACACTGTGCGTGGACTTGTACCAAAACGTCACCGTAAACGGAAGTCAGGCTTATCTGCACGATAAAGATATACACATAAACTTTTCCGCACTGGTAAAGGCGGAACTGACGTTTTCCATCAAGACGGTCAACTTCAAGGCGGCCGGTCCGATAACGGCACCGGATTGCTATCGCTTCGACATACGCATCTTCTTCAACAACCAGGACCACGACGGGCAGATGGTTTTGCGGCTAGAGGCGGAACCGACGCGCTTGGTGTGCCACGGCGATGTCGAGTTTATCAAAAACTCCCAAATCGACGACGCGCTTCGCAGCCTGCTGAACATACTGGTGATCGTAATCTGCATGGTTTCGTTCGGGCTGTGTGCACGGGCGATTTTCCGTGCCCAGCTCCTGCGCCTCACCACGTGCGATTTCTTCAAGCAAGCCTACGGGAAGGACCTCAGCTGCGAAGGCAAATGGGAGTTCGTGAACATGTGGTACATCATGATCGTGTTCAACGACGTGCTGCTCATCATCGGTTCCGCACTGAAGGAACAGATCGAGCAGAAGCATTTCATCGCGGACGACTGGAACGTGTGTTCGCTGCTGCTCGGCGTCGGCAACTCGCTGGTCTGGTTCGGTGTGCTGCGCTACCTGGGTTTCTTCAAAACGTACAACGTCGTCATACTGACGCTGAAGAAAGCGGCCCCTAAAATTAGCCGGTTTCTGCTGTGCGCACTGCTGATCTACGCCGGGTTCACCTTCTGCGGGTGGCTCGTCCTCGGGCCGTACCACATCAAGTTCCGGTCGCTGTCCACCACCTCCGAGTGTCTGTTTGCACTCATCAACGGCGACGACATGTTTGCCACGTTCTCGATCATGTCGGAGAAATCGCTCATGCTGTGGTGGTTCTGCCGTATCTATCTGTACTCGTTCACCAGCCTGTACATCTACGTCGTGCTGTCGCTGTTTATCTCCGTCATCATGGACGCGTACGATACGATCAAGAAGTATTACAAAGATGGTTTCCCGCAGTCCGATCTGCGGCTGTTCGTTGGCCCCATCAGCCCGAACGATTTCTCCAGCGGGGTGTTTCGCGAGCACGAAGAGTTCGACCTCGAAAGCATGTCGTTCATGGACGTGATGAGACGCTTATTCTGCATACGCACAAGCAGCAGCGCAGGGCCGACGGGCTACACCTCGTTAATACCAAAGGCTTCTTCGTCTAGCTATGTAAACACAAACTAGCCAATTCCATTTTCTCTTCTCAGTATCGTCGTTGTTACTTTAAATTGTTATCAGTTTCAAAATAAATTTTACAAACTAAAATAAAAAAGTGCACTTCGGAAATCCGGTCACTGTGAAAGAAAACGAATGCTTTTGGGATTCTCACGCGAATGCACATTCTCACGCCCAACGCTCACTTCTCGCGTTGTTCACTAAACTCACTCATTATGGAACGAATCATGGCAACGATTGCTAGGATTGAAATTCTCAATCGGTGTGGAACGAATTTACTTTATGCTTCGAATGCAATTGAAAAACCTCTTAAATTTAGTAGGGACTGCCTGGCCGTATCGTTGGCCATTTGAAAACGTAGCACAATGAAATTTTGTTGTTTCATGGGCCCGAACTGATAATCACGAAATGAACATGAAAATAATGCTACAGTTTGTAGCCTGATTGTAATACAAACTGATGCTGACATAACCAGATTTATAATCGCTAACTGAGACGCTTGGTCCTTATCTGCTGTTCTACGTCCACGATAGCATCCGATCACTTCTCGATCATTTGGCCAAAGCAAGGATAGTGCCTCGTGGATGTAAATCAATTGTCAACTGGTACTGGTGCTCCTCGTAGCTTGTGTTAGTCATCAAGGTCACAGCTTATGGATAAGTTATTCGCTTTAGAAACTGTATCGACCGTCACACTTTTGGCAAGTACACAAATATTTGAAAACACATTCAGAAAGATTGTCCACTACAAATGGCCTCTCCGCTGGATCGGCATCCTTTGTGTCTAGCCTATTAACCTGATTAACCTACCAGATTTTACTGACATACGGTTTAAACATACTATAGCTACCAATCACTGATCGGCCGATAAGCTAGTTGTTTTAAATATGTCGAATATGACTAAGCATGTTAAGAAATGGGCCAAACATAGTCATTAGCAAACTTTTTCTTCCACAATCTGTATCAATTTTTATTTATGTAAACGTTACGTTTGTATGCTTGTAACTGTTTCATGAAAAGATTAAGCTTTCTGTGCGGTTTTCCGTGTCATTGTTTGTATTCAATGTGAGTAATATTAGTTTCCTTTCGTAAATACTCTTAAGAAGAGTAGACTCTAATGAAGACTCAGTACCCAAGTAACCAAACAACATCCTTAAACGTATGCGGCGTGTTTCATTCGAACCAAAAACTAACCTAGAACTTTTTTTCTCCGACAGGTTCCAAGTTTCTATGCTCGGAAGTGATTGCACCAATACGCTCGGAGGTCGATGACATCTCTTTATTCATCATAAATTTTGAAGATTTATCAAACCCCTCCAACCCCGAACCGATCGAGCAAGTGAAGCTTAGTAAATGTAAGTAACCGAGACTGCTGGAAGCAAATCCACCGAGACTAAAGCGTTGTTCTCTTTATCAAACGCACCGTCTTGCAGTTGACAAGGCGAGAGCTAGTTTTCGACAATCATTTAGAATCGGTCACATAGCGCTGCGCGATCGGGGCCTCCGTCTGGCGGGCTATCTAACGCCTCCATCCGATGCGACGCAAGACGAGGACGAGATAATTGCACCGAAGCACACGATCGAAAGGTAAGGCGCAGTTTTGAGAAGGATGTGCGATCGTCCGCTTCCTGAAATTAAATTATTAATATTCGATTTTTTATTTTGCAGTGGTCCCGCTAACAAGAGTACCGTCCTGAAGGTGGAAGCCAACATTTGGGCACCGATGTCAACGCCCGCCCTAACGAGGACAAAGGAACTGGACTGTCTTCCACGTGACGTCGACACGCTCAGCGGACCAGGCGAGATCGTCATTACCGCACCGGACGTAGGGCAACCGTGTATTGGTATCGCATTTTGCGCACAATACTAAACCCACCAAAAACCTCTTCTTTTCCCCTAATTCGACCGATAGCCAACGCAAAACGCGAGACCCGGCAGCAAGGACCAGAGCTCGAGGGACATGAAACCAGAGTTTGTGCAAACCAAGAGCTTAGACTTCGAAGCGCAATTAAAACGTAAGTGCGTTTCACTGAGAAACCTCGGCCTTACACAAAACTACTCTTCCTCTGTTCCCTCTCTCTCTCTCTCTCTCTCTTGCTTTCTCTGTCTCTCCCCCTTCTCTCTCTCTTTCTCTGTCTATCTCTCTGTCCTTCTTTCCTTCACTCGATACATCCTCTCTTCAACACGCGCGGAAGGATATAGATATTGGGTTTGTCTACATTGATTTGCGTGTTGGTTTTTTTTCGTTCTTCCTTCCTGATACTGTCGTTGAAGATTGAGTTTATCGTTCCAAATACATTCGTTTGTTCAAAGCTGCTTACGCCAGGCGCCAGGAGATGTGTGTGTGGCTGAGAAAAAAAAGAAAACCCACCCCATAAGCGCAAACAGAAACTCAATGCCAGTTACCGAGAATGGCTTTAGTTAGCTGTGTGGATTTAAATGTTCGATACAAGTTACCACCTCTGAAAGCATTAAGGACGTTGAGGAGTGCAAAGAATTCTGTTCTTGATTTGTTTTTCATCTTTACTACTTTACTGCTGTGTGTGTTTGTCTATGTGCGTGTCCTGACCGTCTGCTTGTGCAGCTTCTCGTTTTTGCTACAATCGCTGCAACACTTGGCTACCTCCATTGCACCCAATTCCAGTTTTCCGCTGTGTAAGTGTGCCCACACGTTAGACGTGGACATGATTTAGGGGTTGAGCTGTGTCTCACGTGGATTTTTTTTTTCGTTTGCAAGGATCAATCTCGATACATTTCTCTTTCTTTGGCGTTTAGGTTCTCAACACATTTTCTCAAAAGCGGGATGAAAATCGAACCGTTTTCCCACCACCATTTTCACTCTTTATATATATAACACAACGTTCTGGTTACTTTGTAGATGTGGAAAGCGCTAAACTTATGCGCTGTTACGAAAACATTCATTCCCAAACAAGCCGTGGATTCGTAGAAAAGCGTGCCCACACGGTAGATGATTTCATGCGAGGTAAACCTATTTTCTTTTACGAATCAGCAAAACTCATTTCTTTGATTACAAAAACCAAAAAAAAACCGAAAATCCTAGAATATGATTTTTGTTTTTGTTGTGTTTTTTAAACAAAACAAACCATCATCTCGACACGTTTTGCTCTCTGTAACTGATCTCTTACTACAGCTCTGGCACCTATCTCCCTCCACCCCTCGCCCGCCGCCCCCCTTTAAATGCAAACTTGCTCGAACACACTTTCTGTTGGGTAAAACCGTTGTTGCGTACAGATGATGCTGCAGCATCTTCGATACGTGCGCGCAACCTTCGCGTACTTTGCTCAACTTTGCTTCCGTAGGCAATTTACGTAAAAAAAATGCCCATGCCTTACAGAGCGTGCGGCCTCGTACATGCCCTGCTTCCATGCTTCCATAGGTCAAACCGCTCCTCGCGAGAGACCAGCCAACAGAAATAACAGCAGCAGCAGCCTTAACAACAAAAAAACATTTGCATCCACCACGTGTACTGAAATTGCTGCCACGTTCAGGCGACACTTGTACAGCACACACACACGATTAGTACCGCGAATAGTAATCTGCTCTTAGTGTAATTTTCGCTTCTTCTCGCTCTTTCTCTTTCTCTCTTTCTTCTTCTCCCTCACACACTCTATTTCTCCGTCTCCGTTTTTCAATCTCCGCCAGTCCCATCCTACCACCAGCGTATTTTAGCACTTTACATGCGCAACGAATTAAATACTACTCATCCAATATTGCATTCCTTTACGCATTCGTTGTTTTTTTTATATTTTTGTATAGATAATAACAACATCTACCTTATTGAGAAAAAAAACACCTTCTCACCCACAGCTACACCCCCCCTCCCCCCTTTCACCAGTGTGTACATTTATCTTACACTTCTTCCCCGGCTCCAACTCTCCGCCAATTTCGTAGGTTCCCCCCATGTTCGGAACGGGAACGATCAGAGCTATAGGCGGCGCGTCCGTGCATGCCCCTTTTGTTTGCTATCATGTAGAAAGTACGCACCCAAGAACCAAATACACTCACCATATACGTATAAAAATATCAGCAAATTTCATTCGATCAAACTCTTCATTTCACGCGCATCTCGAACATGTTGTTTTATGGCCAAACGAAAAAATCCAAGCTCCAATCATTTCCAACTGCGATACGATAAATACAACACTGATTTGTTTGTTTTTTTTTTCGTAAAAGCTTCATATGGAGGGTATATTTGCTATTGTTGAAAATTTTCATTATTTTAGTTTGCTGGCTGAAACTGTATAATATTCAATCAAGAATCAACCTTTTTTTATTGTTGCCGAAACATTCGTCCCCACATCCCGCCGAGGTGAGTAACAACCAAGTGTGCCTGTGATCACAATATTTGTTATGCCTGCGTAACAACAACACGTGTTTCCCCGTGTAATAGCTCTGTCCTCCCAGAACAAAAACCAAACCCAACTAACAAACAAACAAACAAACCATGATCGAAATGTTTTGTTTCCCCGAACCTCCCTTCCCAAATTTCCTGACCGTTTTTCCCCGTCTCTAGGCTTTAAATGTCGTTCTCTTCTGTCTCTTCTTTCTCTCGCTCTCTCACTATCTAAGTGTGTCAGAAATGCTTTCCCATCTCTCTCTCTCTCTCTACTAAGAACTTCAATCAAGCGCGTTCGTTGTTTGCTCAATGTGTACTGTGATGTGATCGGCCATCATTTGCCACCATTTGCTTTTACTATTAGAAAGTTTGACACTTACCACACGTGGCTTCTACCGGTGACGTTTGCACTTTTTCAGGACCACGGCGGGTCGTTTTACCCTTTATTAGACGAATAACGTCATTTAAGATATTTTTAGGAGCTGTACAATTCAAATGAAACACCATGGATGGAATCAAAACGACTCGCTCTGCTTCTGGTAGTGTTAACTCCATCGAAGAAACAACCGCAACCTTTGTTTGCCCTCCCCCCTCCCCTTGCACGGACTACTACTAAGAATCATCCCATCCGTTTCTGTTACTGTCATGTGCAAATATGCATCGAACCAAAAACTAGCTGCTCGATTTAAGCAATGAATGCTCCCAGAATGTAGTAGTTATTTGTGTTATACCTTGAAAAGTATTGGTTTGGGTACGTAAAACACAACAGCACGTACACACGCACACATACATACAGCACCTAGCACCGTGCACGTGTAAACCTCACACACATACACCCCCCCAGTCTGACCAAATTTGCTCGATGTTGTTGGATCCATCTTGCCTAGGCCAGCCTGTTTCCAGCGCCGAAGACCGTATGTTCCGTACGTTCAACCTTTGTTTGTTTCGTTTGTTTCTGTTTTTTGGCTGCGTTTAAAGCTTCCCTTTCTTGCTTATATGTCGTTGTTGTTAGCGTTGCGGCGCCGCCTGCTCTGTTGCGACCGCTGCCGTAGTGTACAAATGAATGTCATGTGCATAGATCTCATCGTACCACCTTTTAGTCGGCGAATGCATATTACTGCCAATTCATTAACTACTACCACTCGAGCGGCTACTACCGACACGAACCACTACCAACCGACCACTAATCGCTACGTTTGTGCTTGTCTCTGTGTCTGTCTGTTCTCTCTTTCACCCGTTACCAGGTCCCGTGAATCATAATGCAAGATTGTACTTTCCTTACGTCTCATCAGAAAGCGACCTGCAGCGATACAAGGCTGTGCCCGTGAAGCAATCGGCAGCGCAGGACGCGAGGACCAGTTCATCCCTTTCCAATGTGCCTTCAGACTCGCTCAAAGCTAAGGTACCGTGTATGGCGACGTCCCGACAGGCCGCCTCCACTGTCCGGAACGGAGAGTTGGTTTTGGCACGCCGGACGTTTGGTCGCTTTCTATGTTTTTCCCCTTCTATTCACATCAAAAACCATTATTTCGCTATAAAACACAGGATAATGGCTCTGGCAAATATTTCCAAGGTACAAGGCAGACCATTAACATGGGCGAGAAGGTGGCTCAGGTAAGAAGGACACAGCGGCCGTGTTCGAACGGAACAAAACACACGCGGTCGGTCGATCTCCCCCAGGCCAGTAATGCTTTTGAGCGAGACTGACCGAACGATGCGTTAGTGATGCGTTAATTGAAGCGTTTTGGTACGAGCGTGTTGCATACTTTTGCCGCTTTGCGCCCGAACGGTATGCAAGTTGCAGCACGCCAACGCTTTCGTTAATGTTTTATTGACGCTTCGGGATTTGTCAGCTCGGTTGTAAATATTTCCCCCGCTGGGTGTCCTGCGCGTACATGTGCACTGTCTCCGCCTCTACGCTTGTCTCGCTAGACGCTTGTTTTGTTTTGCACCGCGTTTTGTTGAAAACAACATGGCCTAGCTAGGAAGCACCGAGTGCCTCGGCTTCGGATGCCTTTTTGTCTCGCAGTGTGATTATGTAAAATTGTTATTAAGGACGACGCAGGCACACGCCCGGTGGGCGGTAACCCCGTTCCCGAACTGCCGATGAGATCCGAATGCCCGTCCGTCCGTGAGTGATTGCGGGAGAGATAGGCGCCCACACGTTCCTTCCCGGCGCGCTCCTCCCGTACGTTCCGTTCCCGTGACGGTCCCCGCCATCGCCGTCGAGAGAAACCGAGTGCGAGCAGCTAGAAACGTCTCTTTTCTCTATCCATCACACCTGTTATGCTCTCTCTTGGCATTTGTTTGTCGCGCGCGTTAGTAGTACATCACTCCGGCCGCCAAGGATCCTCCTGCCCTGGAGGTCCTTTCGCACTCTACGCACCGACCGTCCAATTCCCTCACACAAACACAAACGGCACACATACCCACACATACACACACACACACACACACACACGGTAGGTAGGTTCGGCTTTGCATGTCTGCGTGCTTCCTTGTTCGGTTCTCGTGGCTTTGGCTGTGTTTGTAGCGGTTTTGACGTCGTCCACATCGCCCAAAACCGAATGTCGTTTGAGCGCGCGCCAAACGAGAGCACGAATCACCATTTCTTCGAACGAAGAGCCTTTCCCCGAAAGCTTGCCCCTCTTCCTCTCTCTCCCCGGGTCCCTTCAATCCCTCCCCCCCGCAACGTTCGTCCTAATGGCGCGCGAGGTGTGTGTAGGTGGGCAGAGCGATACGAATATCTTCGACTCCCCCAACCACTTCGAATAACACACCAAGTGCGAAAAGAACTATTCCCGACCGTGCCAGCTAGCCCAGCTAGTGGAAGTTAAGCCGTCGTTTGGTTTGGTAGTGGTCGCGCAGTCACCGTCGTCCCATCCGTCGTCGGTTCGATCGAATCTCTTGGGTCCTGGGCCGCCCTTTGCTAGAGTCCGGCGGTGTGGACATACCCGCGATAGGAAGGAGGCGCAGCGCGGCGGTAACGGAGCGCTGTCGATGCATTTCGACTGAACTTTTCGTCCAGTGAAAGGGAATCGGTGTTCGGGCAGGGCAGCAGCACCCGCGCTAATCCGGGAGCCACACACATATCGAAAAGCATAATTATATAATGTTGTTGCCTATCGGTATCTAGTTTCCGTTTCCCGACGGCGCGTTTACGTGTCTCGCTGTCTGTGACATCATTCGTGTACGTACGAGAAACGAGTTGTGTTCCCTTCGCGATGGGAGATTTTTAGCCTGCTCCTCCCCCCCGATCCCTGATTGTTGCTTACTGGAGTTCACGTTCGCGTTGTGACGGAAACGCTGTGATGGTAGTGGTGTAGTGGTGATGGTAAAAGCAAATAGCAGGCAGTGTTCACAGTAGGCGCCGCGTCGTCACGGGATTCCCGTCATATGGTGGCTGTTCGATGGTGTACGGCAAACATCAGTAGGCTAGTGTGATAGTAGTACTGAAGCCGCTTCAACGCAGTTCCCAGGAGCGTCTCTTAGTGCATACGATGCTGATTGCAAGTGACGGTTGATTTTCCAGCACAGGACCAAGCGCCGCGGGACGTACGATGGACGTGGTGGAGTGGTGAGTGGCACGAATGGTACACTACCGACGGAGTGCGCGATAAACTATGTTGGCAACATCATGTCCGAGGCAAGTTTGCGAGCCAACTCGTGCGTCGAACTGTCCGAGATCCGCAAGCTGGACAGTTTGCTGAGGCAGTGCGAAACGCTCAGCTACGACGATCTGTCCTCCGGCAGCAATGGCGAACGCGAGCTAGAGGATTACATGGAGCAGAAGAAGCACGTCCGCCGGCGCCGCAACTCGTCCGGCACCTGTATCTTCACGCCACCCATCAACAAGTCCACGCTGTCGATGCTCTCCAGCCTGAACTTTCTCAACAGCGCCCGGAAGCTGATGGGCGCTCGGAATGGGCCCTCGGGTGGCCTCAAAACGGGCGGTGGTATCGCTCCCGATGGCTGGCCGGAGCAGCAGCCGGACGAATCCTGGAAGCCGTTTACGACGAAGAGCTGCTCCAACCTGCCGAAAGGGCTTAACTTTCATCCAACGCCGGCCCGGCAGGAGGCTCACAAGCCCGCGGTCGAGAACTGTTACAGCCGCTCCGAGATCATCCTACCCCAGAACGCTTGCCGATGTTCCCACCGTAACCCACCGAACGCGACGACGCTACAACTACCACCCGCCGGGGTAGGTGGCGGCTGCTGCTACTGCTGGGCCGAGGCCGACCTAACCAGAAGCCAGACGTGCTGCCGTACCAAGAACCCGCCCCTCCCGCCGGACGAGGACAATCGCATCGTGAACATCATCGAAACGCCCAACATCGTGCCGATTTCGATGAAAAGCCTCAACAGCGCCCTCTCGGATCGGTTGTCCAACACGGCTGCACGGGCGCAGCGATCGTTCGACAACAAGTCGGACAAGTCGCTCCTCTCGCAGGCGAACAGTGTCAAGTCGCGGTCCAAGTTTTCGCCCCTGTCGCGGAAGGTGTCGCGCAAGACGAGCAGCTTCGACACCGAACCGGCCGAGGGTGCGAAAGAGTCGCTGCTCGGGCACAAGTTTGACAAAATACTGCCCGAGCCGGTGGAAACCGTAAGTCACTAGTGTAGCGTGTGTGTGTGTGTGTTTTTTTTTATCGATCAATGTGTATTAAGTCGAAGTAGAGCGATTGGTCTACCCGGGCGGTGTAGTGTTGTAAGGTTAATCTGTTCAGCCGTTTGTTTCCGTTCGTTCATTATATATTCCCCACACAGCCTCCTCCCACGCAACCGACGAATCGGCCGGAAGGACTAGTTAGCTAGCTACCTGTAAGCTCTGGCGGGGCTCCGAGGGAACGCGGTCGTAAAGATGGAAATCATTTCTATAAAACGTAGTGCAAGAGCACCTGTTTCCTCTCCTGCCCCCCAC